>JAUPMG010096963.1:0-12399 GCA_031762675.1 Pachysandra terminalis
TTCCTTGAACCGGTATGAAATTCATTGTAACTCAGGTAAAATATCATATATTTGATTGCTATGAAGACCTTTGATTTGGTTGAACTGAAATAATTTAGGAACACTTCGTAACTGTGGTTAACGACGTGGCTAGAATACTTTTTAGAAAAATCTATTCAATTAAATTCTAGATTCATATTAGAAACCATGAGAAATTCCACTTAATAATGAGAAAAACATGATTGAACTCATAAAAAGAATGGAATAACTCATACAACACAAGGAATCAAAATAGATGAACAATCAAAAATAATTTCATTAAATTCAAGAAGAATTATAATAAAAGCTCATACCAATTACAAGAGAACTTGACCCCTAGCCTTTGCAAGAGTTTAGGCTGCCATAGAAGAAGGAAAATACAGAAAAATCTAGAGAATCAAGAGCAAGAAGAAGAGTCAGATGGGATCCCCTTTTATAAAGCTCAAATTCGTCCTCTTCAGTTTGAAAAAGAAAACCTTGAAGAAAATAGGAACTTTCCTTTGATTTCCTCCAAATAAGAAACTTCACGCGTTTCCTTTTGTACCGCCGATTGAACCTTCAACACGATCGAGGTGGACTTCATTATCTTCACAAAAATTGTAGCTCTACTTCTTAGCTTTCCAGGGCCACCGAAATTACCTTATTTGGAGATTTCTACAATGAGTTATAGTTAAACTACCGAGATATGTTCCGTGAAATTCTGGAAAGTAACTTTCCTAAACTCAAAATAGAAACTCCCTATTTTGTGGAGCAAGTCTTCATGAAAATTGAACATCAATCAAGCTAGGGACTTCTAGAAGCTGTGACCATCTTCTATTTTATTTTTAGAATGACTTTTTACTTGGCAAAAGTCGAAGTAAAACTCAGGGAACGTTTGTTTTTCTCCTTGTCTTCATTGCACGTTCTTCCCTTTTTTCTCCTTTTTGACTTCAATGCGCTCTATTTACTCCAATATGATGCTTCATTTCTTCTTCTTTCCAAATTCATTTTTTTCTCAAACGCACGAACAACAACGACTCCTTCTAATTTTGGTTCTCTTTCCAAGTAGATCATACCTTAGAGAATGGGCTGAACCGGCTTGGTTATATGGTCGGGGTCAGCTGGTCTTGGTCGGGTCGGGTTTATTCTTTTGTCTTTAATTTGATTCCCTTTTAGCTAAATCTGACCCGCCTGATCCGATCCGATATGGGTCTAAATTCTCTCGACCAGGATTTGTCTCAAAAGTGTCTTTGCATCAATAAATTAAGTATAAATGAGACTTTTAAAATATAATGCATTGGTAAAATAGAGTTGGCAAATTCTATGTATAATGAAGAATTTAATATAAGAAAATGCCAGATAAGTCATGTAACTAAGGGTATAATATGTAACAATTCATGACTTATCAGTATGCACCAACCCTAATTTGTTGGGTTTTGGAATTCTTTTGATTTTTGAGAAACTCACTTTTTCTGCTTGCCAAAGATGCAGTTTTCACAAAAATCCACTTCTACCTCTTTCATTTCGGGTAGCTTGCCTTCTTGTGCATTACCTTCATTCCCTTTTCACTCATATGCCCAAGTCTACAGTGCCATGTATTTGCATCTGCCCCTGTAGATGCAACTGAAATTGAATCGTTAGTGCCAGATACAATATATAGTATGCAATCTTTCTTACCTCGTGCTATCACTATAGTACCCTTGGTCATCCATCTTTCATGAACCATCACAAAAAGTGGTGGTTGTTCCCACTTGTGCCAACTCTCCAACAAAAATTAAATTCTTCTTTAATTGAGGCACATATCTAACGTCCTTCAACTGTAGGGTAGTACCATTCTGCAAATTTATTTGTATATCACCCTTTCAACAATGTAACAGGGTTCTCCATCTCCAAGATAAACTTTCCCGAATTCATCTTCTTCAAAATTTTGCAGAAAATCCTTTTGATTGGTAGCATGGAAAGATGCACCAGAATCTCCAATCCATACATCGTTTAATGTAGCAAGAGACAAAATCAAAGCGTCAAAATCTGTAATTTTTTCATTAGAGAGATTTATGGAATCGCTACTTTCCTGATTTTTATTTTGGGTTGCTTTCCTTAGAGCTCTACAGTCTCTCTTGAAGTGCCATTTCTTCCCGCAATTCCAACAACCTTGATCACTGCTTCATTGAGGAGCTCTCGACTTGCTGTTACTTGATTTAGAGCGGTTAGAATTTCTGGTCTTCTTTGACGATCTGCCCCTTTCTTCTATACTCAGAACACTACCTGATGTTTCAACAAGTCCAGTATTCTTCTTGCAAGCTTCTTGATCACTTAGAAGAACACATATAATATCATCGTACTTCAAAGTACTCGAGCCAGACGAGTTGCTCACAGCATTACCAAACTATCCCAACTATCTGGTAATCCTTATAAAATCAATAAAGCCCTAATTTCATCCTAAAAAATTATTCCGACTGATTCCAACCGACTCGTGACAGTGTTGAACTCGTTAAGTGCTCAGCCACATTACCACCACTTGACATCTTCATATTGAATAATCCTTTCATAAAAAAAAAAACCTTGTTCGATGTTGGTGGTTTTTCGTACATCTTTGATAGGGCCGCCATTAAATCTGCTGCAGTTTTCTCCTTAGAGATATTAAAAGCAACAGATGGCGAAAGGAATCTAATCGTACCCAGGGATTTCTTGCATGTCCATAATCTCCCAATCGTCATCTGACATCTTCTCAGGCTTCTTTGACAGTCCTCCTATATGACGAAAAAGATCCTTCTGATATAGAACATCCTCGATTTGCATCTTCCATAATCCAAAGTTCGAACCATTGGACTCTTTTATTCTCACATTTTCTTCTTCCGCCATTACTCCCACTCAACCAATAGCTTTGATACCAATTATTAAGAAAGAAAGAGAAAAAGATGAGGAAGAAATCAAGAACGCAAAGACAGAAATTTATGTGTTTCAGCAAATAGTGCCTACGTCCACAGATGCACACCTAGATCTATTATTCTCCAAAGCTCAGAATAATGTGTTACAGTGAGAGAGAAATCCCAAACTACAAAAGTATAAATAAATACCCTGTAATTAGGGCTAAACATAATAGCAGTGAAACTCCTATTATTTCCTAAACATAATAAAAATGAAACTCCTATTATTTCCCTATATCCCCACACCCCATCAGGGAAAGGGTTGGGAATAAAGAATGATAGATTTCATCAATATACCCTCAAAGCGTTTATTATCCTCACCAACGTAACATTAGTCTCCACATAACAACATGTGGTTCTAGTAATCACACATACACCAATGAGGGATGTTATCCAGTTCAATAGAGATCTTCTGCTGCAAATCCGAGTTCGTGAGTATCAAGGTACGTGATCCGATTCGTCTACAACCTTCATTGATATTAGAGTTGTTGTGATTCATCTTTATTGAATTGAGGTATGTCGAGAAACCTCATCTAAGAAACAACCTAGTTGTTGTTTTATAGAAAAACAGTACATGCAATGCATAATTGCATCAATAATAAAGAGATGATTGCTTGTGCAACCATACATTGGGATCATCATTGTTTTGAGGTGTTTATTATAAGTTTTTAACACCTAAACAATGAGAGAGGATCTTTTGATATGAGCCCCTAATATGGGAGCTCTGATATGTCAAATACACCAGAGGGCAAAATGGTAATTTTACCCTCACCTGCTTTACTTTACCATTTTTCCCTCCGGTGTATTTGGCATATCAGGCCCCCATATCAGGGGCTCATATCACAAGATCCGCGTCCCTAAACAATAATGGGTGGAAGAGATTAAGAGTAAGTTTTAAACAAAACTTATAATTACATATTTTATCTTAGCAACCCAACTTGATAAAAAAGAAGAAGTAAGATTAAGAAATAATTAAAGATTTCATTCTCAAACCCAACTTCATAAAAAAAAGTAATATTAAGAAATAATTAAAAAAATCCATTCTCAGGCATAATTTTTAAATTAAAAAAAGAAAAATCAGTTGTTATTGTGAAAAGATAGTAAAATAGGCATTACATTTCACTGATAACAATCCTACAATGCTTACAACAAATTCCCAAATGAGGAAACTAACTACCTTTGTATCAATCTAGATTATGAAGCCACATAAGTTTGTGTGTATTTTAACTAGTAAGCCCTAGCAGATAATAACCTTAATCTACAGGTTACAGCAAACTACTTAAAAAAGTTTATTCAACACCATTTTCAAGAACAGGATCAGACAAATAGCTATCCCCATGTTTCAAGCTTATGGAGACACTAAGCGAAGCCTTGGGAAGTGACAATAAGCTTCTTCTTGTAGCCTCTACTACTTCTCTTGAACACCCCATGCACATGCAACTGGATCATCAACCTCTTGAGCATCCTAGCTTTGTTTTTAAGATGCTTTACAAACCCCATTTCATGCACCTCTCCTCTAAAATCCTTTATCTCTACTCTCTTAATGCTATCGCACAACTCCACTTTTTCCCAGTAATTTGGGTTTAGAACTGGTAGAAGATGGTACAACTGAGAACCAAGCACTGTTCTGTCTTCATCTCCAATCTGAAAGAGAGACTTGAAAAAAAAAAAATATGTGAGAATATGACTTAAAAAGAACAAATTAACAATATATGAAGCCTGCGGCTAATTAAGAACCTAACAACCTTTATATGAATATAGATTTCTTGTAGACGAGGCACACTTTGAAGATCAATGAAAGTTTAATAGCATGAGTTATATAATCCATATTCATATTAATGGATATCTTCTGCAAATTCTGGAATGCATTTGTGTATTCACCATTACCATAACGTCCAAGAGGAATCTGTGCCTGAAACAGCAAGAGATCGATAAAAAGAGGCAGAAAAAGAGATGAGAATTACGATCAAGAGAGAAAAAAAACCTACATAAATACCAATGCATCGTTCGATAATCTCCATGCTTGTTATACATCTGTAGTCTTTCTGATTGATTTGACCAGTGAGATCATCGTGGGAGAGGATTCTTACAAGACTTGAGGTGTAGTAAGCTCTAAAGAACATAAGATTTGGGGTGTAGAATTTGATTTGATCCGAGGGACAAGTTATATTCTCAATAACCAAAGTCTTAAGATTCACAGCTTGGATACCCAACCCTATTAACGATAAGGTCTCGAGCTCTAAGTTCTTATGATTTTCATGATCATGGATCATGATATTTTGTAACCCAGTACACCCTTTCATCCTTAACCTTTCCAAGAATCTACAATTGGAGATGATTGTACGGAGATAATCATCATCTCCGTTTAGAATCTTCAGATAGACCGAATCTAGTGTTAAAGCCTTAATATTACAACAACCCTCGAACAAAGACGCATCTTTCAACACATAATTTTTCAATTCTAGTGCACGTAAAGATCCACTGTGGAAGATACCAACCGGTAAATGGTGCAACCATCTGAACTTATCTGAATCACGCAAATGAGCGCAAGTAAGTGCAAGTTCTTGGATCCTCTTGGTAATGTAAAGGTGTTTGATCCATCTTTCGACGTGCCCAGATGAGCTGTGGTTTGTAAAGTGAATGATCCTGCAACTTTTAATGCTGGAGCAATGGTTCGTAACCACATGATCGACGATACGAGTTGTTCTTGCTATCTCTTTCATGAATACTTCTGGGTCGTTGTTAATATGGCCAAGAACGATGGTGTCTGGATCAAAATGAAGGCAAGGCATCGACTTCCATAAATCTTTCCATCTAGACGATAACTGGCTTGTTCTTACTGCTTCTATAATGGGTCATAATGCGATGATCGAACGGAGAATTGAATCGGGTATATTATTGATCAGATAAGCTTCTTCTTTCTTTTGTAAACCCTTTTCCTCGTTATTTCCATTTCTCTGTGTTCTATCTCTGTCTCGGTCCTGGGTTACATAGCTCCAAGCTTCACAAACATTATATATATACTATTGGAAAGGGTGTTCTCCCACATAGGATCTCGGCTCGATTGGAAACCCCCAGATGAACGGGAATACATAATAAGTGTGTTAAATTAATTTTGGGAAAATTGCCCATATACCCCTTTACAGGTCAATTTACCAAATGATAAATTGACCAAGTTAAATCACCTCTCAAGTATCAAAATATTCACATAATTGCCTTTTCGTCCTACAGAGGACCTATCTGGTATTTTACAATACTTGTTTTTTCGATAAAATGAAAATCCTATTCTACCCTTAAGCCCTTTGCACACTTAGAATGCAACCCTTGCACCACCACCATCACGTCACCATACCACCAGCATCTACCACCACCACTACCCCACCACCACCACACCACTAGCACCTACCACCACCCACCACCATCACCACTACCCCACCACCACCACGCCACCCCCACCCACCCCCATCACCACCTAACACCACCTCCAGCACCACCACCACCATTGCACACTAATGGTGGGTGGTGATGGTGTTGGGGTGGGTGGTGGTGCAAGGGATGCATACTAAGTGTGCAAAGGGCCTAAGGGTAGTTTTTTTTTTTTTTAAAAAACAACTATTGTAAAAATACCAGATATATCTTCAATAGGACCAAAAGGCAATTATGTGAATATTTTGATACTTGAGAAGTGATTTAGCTTGGTTAATATACTATTTGGTAAATTGACCTGTAAAGTAGTGTATATGAGAAATATTCCCATAAATTTTTGGGTTGAGCTCCACATTCAAACACACTTAAGAAAAAAACTTGATGGATAAAATTAGTACTATGGTAAGCAAAGTCAAATAATAAGAAATTCTCAAAAAAAAAAACTTTGCCATTTGGGAAACAAACAAAATTAAAATCGAAATTGGCATATATTGATTTTTATGTGAACTAACTAGTAGATTAATGTAGGTTAAAGGTTTTCTTCCGTTGGATGTAAGGCATTGAAAGGAGAAAGCTAAGGATCTAAAACGTGATTGGTTAGAAAGCTGTTATTTTTTATTTTTTATTATTTTTTATTTTTGTATTTTTTTAATTCTAAATTCTTATCTCAACATAAATAGAGATTCAGAGGATTAAAAACTCTAAATTGTTATTTTAATGGGACCCATAAATAGAGATTAAGTGGCATAGGACCCACAAATAGAGATTAAGTTGATTTTCTTTAATTCTAAATTCTTATTATAACACAAATAGAGATTAAGTGTATTAAAAAATCTAAATTTTATCTTGGGACCCAAAAATAGAGATTAAGTTGATTTTTTTATTTAAAAAATTAAACTTCTAAAATCTGATTGGTTAGAATTTTTTTTTTTTTAAAATTCTAAATCCTTATCTTAACACAAATAGAGATTAAGTGGATTAAAAACTCTAAATTCTTATCTTAATGAGACTTATGAATAGAGATTAAGTGGAATGGGACCCACAAATAGAGATTAAGTGAATTTTTATAATTAAAAAATCAAACTTCTAAAATATGATTGGTTGGATTTTTTTAACCATCGTTTTCTTATATATTATAAAGATATGTATATTTGTTTTAATAAAATTTCCACTTTTTAAAATTCTACCCATAGCATTCTATTACTAACAATCATGTATTTATAAAATAATAGTAGAAGTGGTGATGTAGAAATTATCAAAAATAAAAAACTCAAATATTTGAATAAGAGTTAACAATTACAATTGCATCACCTAAACTGTCGTGCAACCGTTCTACCGAGAGTTTTTTTCTTATAATATACCTGCAATGAAACAATGTAGAGACAGAACCTCAGTATAGTATTTGAGGGACAAGAATTTCTCCGTGTTACTTGCTTCTCAAAAGATCACGTGATATATTATTACTTTGCATGCATGTTTTGCATGTATCTGATGTTGTTCTATGTGTCTATTTTCGAGTGCACCTTCCGCTATTTATAGAAAAAATATTCTGAAATATCTTCTCTTGACCAAGACAGATATCAACAAGAACTGTGCCCAGAGAACTGTTTGGAAATATCTCCCATGCAAAATGCACATTTATAGTTTACACGTAAGCAATGTGCAAAAGTAATTTATAGGTGTCTTATATTAACTTACTTAATCATAAATGACCATTCTCTAGTGGGTTGCCTTGGGATTCAAGAGACCATGAATCAATGCAACATGTAACATGCATGGACATAC
Organism: Pachysandra terminalis; assembly: GCA_031762675.1. Taxonomy (NCBI): domain Eukaryota; kingdom Viridiplantae; phylum Streptophyta; class Magnoliopsida; order Buxales; family Buxaceae; genus Pachysandra; species Pachysandra terminalis. The sequence continues at coordinate 8,136 of JAUPMG010096963.1, forward strand.
ATCCAAAGCAACATAATTATTCTTATCCCCTCCATTCATAAGAAAGTAAAATTCCCACTTAGTAACATATAACATATATTGGACTACCACTTGTGTTAAGGCCGTGGGATCTGGATATGACATTTGAGAAGTTTGATGTGAGTAAAGTGCCTATATGGATCAAATTACATCATGTTCCTACGCTATATTGGACTACTGAAGGCCTTAGCTACATTGCCAGTGCAGTGGGGCTCCCGGTTGCACTAGATCAAGCTACTGATGATGGCTCCAGGCTATTGTTTTCTAGGGTGTGTGTTGAGGTAGAGGACACCTCGTTCCCCACTTCAATGTTTGTGAATCTTGCCATGGCAGGTAAACCCCAAATCTTGAAGGAGGTTAACATTGAGTATACATGGACTCCATCCAAATGTGAGCTATGCCAATGTTTTAGCCATATGAATAAGACTTGTCCAACCAGTGAGAAAGTTTGGAAAGAGTGGCGGCCCATTGGTAAGCTTTTCACAGCTGAAGAATTGGACAGTCTAAGTGATGTGGAGAAAGTGTAGGGGGTTAATCCTACAATGAATATATTAGAGGAAATAGTTGTACCACTTGAGATTGGTAATGATGCTCAGATTGGGGTGGAGGGAGGAATCTCTTAAGGGTGTTCTGGTACCCCAGATAGGAACTCACAGGTAGGCTCCCTTGAGGAATTGTTGGAAAAACTACAGCCGAGTAGTACTTCCAAGTCCCAGATGGTAATTGTGACTCCTGGAAGTGAATTTACAATGGTGAAGTCAGGAAAGAAGGTGAACAAGCTCATGTACCTACTGAGAGAATTGATATTAATGTCACACCTGTCAATGGCAATTGCAAAGGCATGGAGATTAAATTTGGAGCTGACTCTGGTCTTGAGGGTGTGAATCTGAGCAAAGCATCCTACAATGGAGTGGAGTGTGGAAACACTTTTGATTGTCTACATCAAAGTGAAGGTAATGAGAATCTTGAGATGAAAGAAGGTGGATAGTCGAGAATACAAAAAAAAAAAAAAAAAAAAGGAAAGGAAGAACAGACTACAAAGAGAGAAAGATCTCCAAGAGGAGATGGTATCGGTTGTGACGAGGGGATCTCTAAGAAAATCCTCTAAATGCTGAAGCTAGGAATGTGGAACATTAGAGGGATCAACGATCCCTCTAAACAATCTGAGGTACGAATAATTATTGTTGTTAATAAGCTTTCAATCTTAGGGCTTGCGGAAACTAGAGTTCGGAGTATTAATGCTGATCGGATTATGCATGCTATTGCTCCTTTTTGGACTTATTCGTCTAATTATGATTATTCTACAAGTGGCAGAGTTTGGGTGATGTGGGACCATAACGTGCTGAATATGAGCATTATATCTAGGTGTGATCAGACTATTCATGCTCAAATTACTACCATTAGTAATGGCATAATGTTTACAACTACGTTTGTCTATGGTTTTAACGAAGCTCTCGAAAGGAGAAGATTGTGGAATCAAATGTTGAGGATTAATTATTCGGGGCCTTGGATTATCCTCGGTGATTTTAATGTTGTCAGATATACTGGTGAAAAATATGGTGGCAGGCCTATTGACTTTAGGGCCTCAAGGGATTTCAATGAAGTTATTGTTCAGGTGGATCTTCTTGAGATGAACAATAAAGGTTGCTTCTTCACATGGTTGAATAAGTCTGAAAGGATAGATTGCATCAAATCTAGGATTAATAGAGCTCTTGTCAACCATGCTTGGCTCCAGATGTTTAATGCAGCGGCTGTTGATTACCTGTCACATGGTATCTCTGATCACTCCCCTGCTGTTGTCACCATTTTTGATGATGGAGTGAAGACTAGAGTGCCCTTTAAATTCTTCAATTATTGGATCAAAGAACCAAGGTTTCTAGTTGTTGATGGTAATGCATGGGAGGAGGATGTGCGAGGGACTGCTATGTATTCTCTAGCCACTAAGCTCAAGAGAGTGAAGGTCAAACTCAAAGAGTGGAGTAAAAGGTTGTTCTCTAATCTGGAACAGAAAGTCAATACAGCGAGACAAGAATTGGCGGCAATTCAACGGAGTAATTTAATTCAGTACAATAATGTACCAGGTGAGAAAGATGCTATTATGAAGTTCAAGAGGCTGAATGAGATCCTTGAATCTAAGTTGAGACAACAGGCTAGGGTGAAGTAGCTCAAACTGGGCGACAGTAACACTACTTATTTTCACCAGACTCTTATTGGCAATAGGGCAAGGAATAAGATCATGTCTCTCACCAAGGATATTGGGTAGGTCATTCCTGATATGGGTAGGATTGAACAGGTGTTTATATCCTATTATACCGACCTTCTCGGAAGTGAAAATCAGGTGAATTATCCAAATTGGGAGTGTACCATTGGTGATGGTGTTACAGAGGAACAGAGTGAAGCTCTTATAAGTAATGTGACTGAATAGGAGATCAAATCGACCTTGTTCAGTATTGATAAGGAAAAAGCCCTGGGGCCTGATTGCTTTAATACTGGTTTTTTCAAGAGTACTTGAGATTTTACTGGGCCTGACATGATTATGGCTGTTATGGAATTCTTCTACAGAGGTAAACTTCTAAAGCAAACCAATCATGCCATTATTACCTTGACCCCTAAGAAAGATGTTTCTTCTAAAGTCGTGGATTATAGACATATCTCCTGTTGCAATGTGACATACAAGTGTATTGCAAAAGTGATAGCTAGTAGATTGAAAAGTGTGCTCACCTCACTGGTTGGAGATTATCAATCCGCCTTCATATCGGGTCGTAGAGTTAGTGATAATATTTTGATGTTGCACTAGCTCCTTCATGATTATCATGCTATGCATGGGAAGCCTAGATGTGGATTTTTTCAAAGCTTATGATTCGGTGAGATGGGATCTGATTCTTGACATTCTCAAGAGATGGAAGTTTCCTAATAGGTTTGTGGAGTGGATAAGACAATGCATTTCCACCACTTCATATTCTTTAAACATCAATGGTATCTCGTTGGGCCTCTTCCAAGGTAAGAAGGGCTTGAGACAAGGTGATCCCTTTTCCCCTTACCTTTTTGTGCTTGTTATGGAAGTTCTATTCCTCTATATCAATTTCAACTCTGAGAGACAAAGTGATCCCTTTTCCCCTTACCTTTTTTGCCTATGGGTTTCTCCTCCTCAAGGATGGCACATGTTGAATTGTGATGGGTCATTATCCTCTAATGATGCTGGTTCCGGCGGGGTAATTCGTGACAGCTATGGAGGATATGTTTTAGGATTTTCAGTGACTAGAACCCCTAATCCGATTCTGGCTCATGAGCTTGAGGCTATCATGGTGGGTATGAATTTTGCTGTTGAAATCAATATCAAAAGATTAATTGTTGGCACTGATTCTAAAGACTGTTCTCATTTTTTCCAAATCCAACATCTTGGAGGTGCCTTGGAAGGTGAGAGATTTTTGGTACACCGTACATAAGCTTAAAGACAGGTTGTATGAAGTGAAGTTCAAGTATGTATTAAGGGAATGCAACTCCTCAGCTGACTCCTTGGCTGGGTTATATAGTAGTCTAAATGAGGTGAAATCTTGGAGATACGATGAGCTCCCTAAAAATATCAAGAAGAGCCTTCATAATGACAGACTGGGCAAGAAGTACTGGCGCGGCTAATCTGATTTTTTTTTGTGTGTGTTAGTGTGTGCGAGTGTGTTAGCGAGTGTGGAATTGTTTGGTATTGCTACTTTATGGCTCCTGGGCGAGGGCGGTAAGGGGTGTGGGCCTATATTTGAAGGTGGTGACTGGGCTTTGTGTGCTGCTGCTATAACTCTTTTGTGCTTATTCATGGTGAGAGTGGTGAGGGGGTGGGTGGACCTGCTTTTGATCAAAGATGGTGAGGGAGCGGATATTTTCCTTTGGTCTTGATGCTATGTTAATGTGATGCCTTTTGGTACTACTAATGGTGGATTGCGCTGTCCATTACTGTGCTGCTGTTCTATACTGTATTTTGGATTGGACTTGGCTTCTGTAGTGACTCGGACCCAACTAGAATAATTATAGATTAAATTATTCATTAATCAACTAATTACACACTGGGAATTTAATGAAAGACACAAGGTAGGATTGCACTAATTAATAATTATGAAAAACTTTGGAACAATTGTCTAATTAATTAAGAATTAGTATATGGGCTGGACTTCTAATCAAAGTGGACCTTAACACATAAATAATCGAATTGGGCTCAAAACCCAATAAGAGGTCCAATGGGACTTAAATAAGTAAT
>JAUPMG010096974.1:0-12398 GCA_031762675.1 Pachysandra terminalis
AATAAGCAATTTATTGTTGTTGTGGATAAGTGCTCCCATTGAGCAATTTATCCAATGAGTGCTTATCCATAAGCACAAGTCGGACCAAACGCAGCCTAACAATTGGTGCTCTTAACACGTGTACAAAGGTTTCAAGGATCAAACCAATCTAGTCCGATCGGATCGGCCATGACCGATCCGATCCTAAGCCTTAATTATAAATAAAATGGTCTAGACAAGTATCAGTCTGGATCAATCCGATCCCGATCGGTACTAGTATGAATAAAAAAATTTAAATTAAAAAAATAAAATCGAAATCGGCCAAAACCAGTCTAATCCCTGATGCCGAGATTCTTGCATGTGCTTCTCGCTGCTACGTCATGGACTTTGAGACCTTGACACTTACATTTAAGTGTTTAACATTACATGCAATTAACCTATATAAGTGTGTCACAACATGATTCATTGGACGTAAATATTATGTATTTATTATTTAATATTTATTTATTCATTGTTATATGTGAGATTTGTATGTACTTGTCAAAGAGATCTTCGTCTTGAGCTTATCCTTATTGGAGGAGAGAAGAGGGACCTGAGATGGAAACATTGTGAGATCTTGACAAGATTCTGGATACAGGTGGTGTTGAAAAATTGATTTATTGATAAATTTTAGATGATTACAAAAAGATTTTATTAGGGATTTAAATAAAAAATATATAGACACAAAAATAGATTTTAAATCAATCATATCTAATTTTGATAAGATTTTAAAACCAAATCTATATTTTCCAAATCAATACAAATCTTTATCAATTCCTTTATTAAATCTGTAACTTCTTTTTAGGTAATATACACATAAAAATGTGAGTAGATAGTACCCATTGTAAAGAGCTTTCACGGGAAGAATTTGAAGTGGGCTTAGAGAGATATCTAAGTGGGACAAGAATGAGACTCCATCTTAAATGTGTATAAGATATCTTTGGTGACACCTAATACCATCTGCTCATCTCCAGATCTCGACCCTTGGCCATTGCCTACTCATCACACCTTTTCAGTCAACAACAGGGCAACCTACAACTTCCTGCAAAAACACAAAAATGCAAGATTCTTCCTTACAATCTCTCATTTTATACCAAAAAGGCAAAAACTCTTATAACTCTCATTTCATGCAAAAAAAAAAAAACCACAAACAAACTTTTTGTAATACATACATCAACAGAGAATTACTAAAGATGAGAATGTTGACTCAAAATATTGTCCATAATGCTACTATTCTTATAAATAAATTAATAAAGTAAAATATTTAATATAAATTCATAATCAGAAAAAAAAAATGATGCTTGAAAGAGAGATTGTTTTGGAAAAATGACAGTCAGTACCTTGCCATATTGACTGAAGAATGACACAACATCTTCAAGCTTAGAGTCATATTCTATAGGCGAAGCAACTATAGTTCTTATATCTACCTACTCTATAACCTCTTATGGCTTTAAAAGCTCAATACACCTACCAATCTTCTTTTCTGAAGCGAAGAATCATAATTCATTTTTGTTCTAATATAATCTTGAAGTTGCCTATAATTGTCACAAAAAAATTGATCTTTATAAAAAGAAAACATGAAACTTACCATCTTTAGAAATTTCTAGTGACGCAGATTTCCTCAATGTTTCTGTCTCAGCTTTCATTGTATCTTCCGACGCATCTTTGGGCTTAGCATCTCCTAAGCCAAGATGACTTATCCTCCAAGAAAAAGGTTATATCAAAGCCAAACTAATCACTACAATTACATTCAAGAACAACAAAAAGCAGGGTAAAACGAAGCAATTATTAAAAAAATTTATTATAACTGAAGGATACTTTCATCTTTGCGCTCACTAATCAAATTTTTAAGAAATATATCTCTGAGAAGATTGTTATTGCTGAAGTAAAGATCGAGCTAAATTAAAATAATAATAATAATTATAAAATTTTAATGCTTCAACCGACTGAAATGAAAAAGGCTAAAGAACAGAGCTTAAGGGTAGAAAATATCATACTTTTAACCAGGTGAAGAACTTTCTTCGTTGTTTGCTCATCCAAGGAAGTCGTCGTCGCTATTGTTATAAAGTGTTCGAAGTTCGAAACAGTTAGAACGAGTGAAGAGAGGAAGCCCAAAACCCAATTTTTCTTATGTTAAATTAAGGATCCAAATTCTCATAAATGGAAATTGAAAAATCATAACTCAAAATTAATTTGTAAGAAATTATTAGTTGTATATTAAAAAAAATCTCTTTAAAATTAAGATTAAAATAGCAAAGAGGAATTATCGAAGCTAAAAAACATGCTAACCGACGTTCATCCATTAGTCTTCTGTGTGTGCAACACGCGGAAGAGATAGCCACGTGTCAACCATCCCACGAAGTCGTAGGATGGTCGGAGGAATCCGCACAAGAAGAAATGCACTCAGAAAGTTGAAGGAGAAGAAGAGTTAAGGTAACAGTTCTATTCTCACCTATAATATTAATTACTAATAATTAAAGGAACTGTTAAGTTTTGATAATGTCTATTAATTAATAAGTTCCACGTAAATTACACATATACAATTTAGTACCTAAAATAACCTTCTTTTTTTAAAAAGCAGATTAGTTATATATATATATATGTGTGTGTGTGTGTTAACAACATACACATTTAAGGGTATTTTCGTCAAGAAAATGATATCTAAAAAATCAAAGGTTTTTTTTTCACTAAAATTCAAAGTAAAAGAAAATGAAACTATTGTTTAAGATCATATTACTCAAATAATTGCTAATCAATTTTTAAAAAATTATAGTTATCAAAGATGAAATCGTAATAGCTTTCATCTAAATTTACGTGGGGCGATTTTCTCTCTCTGGGCAATTGAACCAAGCCCTAATTGCGGAATACGATCTGAACCGGTAATTGAAATTGTTGTTCAAGCGGGATGGATCCTCTGGCGAATTGCCGGAGGTCAGATTGGTTTTGATTAGGGCTTTCTTTCGTCGAATTCCTTCTGATCGTTCTGTGAGATTGAGTTTTTTGGATCTGTTCTTGATCCTCCTTTGTTCTTTGTTGATCTGATTTGGTGTTCGTTTTTCTCCTCCTTTGGATTCTTCTCTATTGAGATGAATTCTATGAATTCTGAGAATGATACTCGAGTTAATCTGGAATTGAAGGTAAACTCTGATGAAGTCCCACTGTTGAACCTAGTCTGAAGGCCTGAAATAGAAGAGTGTTAGGATCTCACATCGACTGAGTGTGGGATTAGTTGGTGGCTTATAAGCATTTGGGCACCCTTCCCTTGTAGATCGATTTATGAGGGTGAGTTCTACTCAATGTGTTCCTCACAAATGGTATTAGAGTAGGTACTATGTCACGACTTCGAGTCACGGAAGGGGCCACCTATATAGGCTAGATTAAAATGCCTTGATATTATGTATGCGCATGGTGTTAAGTCATTGAATATTGATAAGTGAGTGGAGCCGCTAATAAGGAAAGGGCTGCCATCGGGTCCGTGTGTCGATAGAGTGGACTGCCAAGGACGTCGGCTGGGGAAGCGTAGCGGAATGTTAGGATCTCACATCGACTAAGTATGGGACTAGTTGGTGATTTATAAGCACTTGGACACCCTTCCCTTGTAGACCGGTTTATGAGGGTGAATTCTACCCAATGAGTTCCTAACAAATAGCGGAAATGAGAAGGTTAAACTCAAATACTTGCCTCCGAATGAGATTAATGGTGTCAAAGTGACAACTCCTCCTGCCAGTGTTTTGGATATAGGAGAATCTCGTTGGAGAGGTTCAGTTGTGGGTAAATTTGTAGATAAGCGATTACCTTTTCCAGTAGTGAAGCCTTTGGCTGAGAAATTGTGGAGTAGAAGATGTTTTGTTGAGGTTTCAAGCCTTAATAATGGACTGTTCTTATTTCAATTTGGTTCAGTAGATGAAATTTTAGATGAGGGCCCGTGGTTCATGGCGGGAAGGCTACTTTTTGGTGAGAATGGGCGCCAACGATGTCTTTTGATAAATTTGATCTGAAAACTCTTCCTCTGTGGGTAAAATTGAGGAAAATTCAGCTTGCGATGTGGTCGACGGAAGGCCTGAGTTACATTGCTTGTTGTTGTTTAGGCAATTCTTTGTTCATGGACAAGGATACAGAGCTTGGAAAAAGGTTAAATTTTGCAAGCGTGTGTGTGGAGATGAATGTGGAGGATGGATTGCCTGATACCATCTGGGCAAAAAACTGGTACTCTGGTGAGATGATGGAAATTGAAATTGAGTATTCTTGGAAGCCAGATTCCTGTAAATTTTGTAATATTTTTGGTCATAAGTCCAGCAAATGTCCTAAGTCTAACAAGATATGGGTACCTACGGGTAAGATTATCCAATCCCTGAGAGAGGAAATCAATGAAGTTGAGAAGAGCAAATCTGCCAAAGATTTTTGTGATAGGGAGAAGTTGGATTCTAGTCCTGAGAAGAATATTTCTGTGGTTCAAAATGATATAAGGACAGGAGAAATTAGTATTGACTCTGGTATACAGGGGATGAGTAACAATAATATCAGTCCTTGCAAGGCTGTTAGGCCTGTTGAAGATAGCATACTTACAAATAACAAGTACAGGTATCTTGAGGATCAAGAGGATCGGAGGTTGGATGTGAGGATGAGTTGAATTCTTCTGGTGGAAAAAAGATAGACTATAAGAAGACTAAGGAGGATTTGATCCCTATTAAGGATATAATAGAGGATACACCTTTTGAGGAAGTGGGTTCAAAGAAGAAGAAACAGAAACAGATTCTGGAAGGAGGGGAGACAAATCCTGGAGACAATGTGGCTATGGCTACAAGGGGTGCTGTTAAAAATATTTTAAATTGACTCAGTGGGCTTGTTGGAATGTGAGAGGACTTAATGATCCTCTCAAACAAAGGGAGGTAAGAGAGCTTATTGGGCATTTTAAGCTTGATCTACTTTGTTTGGTTAAGACTAAGGTCAGAAGAATAAATGCTGATTCCATTCTTCATTATTTGGTTCCTGAATGGAGATGGTTGTGTAACTATGATGAGTCCATTCATGGAAGAATTTGGGTGATGTGGAACCCTATGATGTTTGATATTAAATTGATTAGTATTTCTGATCAGCTCATACACACTGAAGTTTGTAATAAGGTCACTAATGATCAATTTGTTGGATCTTTTGTCTATGGTTCAAATGATATGATGGAAAGAAGGTACTTATGGAGAGAGCTTAAGATTGCTTTCACTACTAATGCTTTGATTATCATTGGAGATTTCAACATTGTTAGAAAGCCTAAAGAGAAGCAGGGAGGTAGACATATCAATTGGTTTGTGGTGAGAGAATTTAATGATATCATTGATGAGATTGAAGTTAATGATATGAGAAGTGAGGGATGCTATTTTACATGGTCCAATAAATCTAAAGGTTTGACTAGTATCAAGTCACGTTTGGATAGAGCTTTGGTCAATTTGGAATGGTGTAACAGATTCTCTGCTTCATTTGTTGTACTTCTTTGTCCTGGGCTTTCTGATCATTCTCCTGCTTTAGTGCATATGGTTAAAGATTACATGAAGGTAAATGTTCCATTTAAATTTTTTAATTTTTGGATTGATCATCCTGGTTTCTTTGATCTGATCAAGCAGGCTTGGTCAATTCAGATTAGAGGTTCTCCTATGTTTGTCTTAGTTTCCAAACTCAAGGAACTAAAGTTCTTACTGAAGAGGTGGAGTAAAGCAAAATTTTCTGACTTGGATAGAAGATTAGATAGTATCAAGAAGAGATTGATGGAGGTTCAGGTTGAGATTCTAGGAGAACATGGGTGCTCGGATAAGACTAGAGAGGAGAATCAGCTGAGATCCAAATACAGGGAACTGTGTAATCAAACTGAAGCTATCTGGAGACAAAAGTCTAGGATGTTATGGATTGATAAAGGAGATAATAACTCGAGTTTTTTTTCTTAAATCTGTGGTTAAACATTGAGCTAATAACAAAATTATGAGGTTATCAGATTTAAATGGGCAGCATTTCACTGAGAAAAAGGACATAACTAATCTTCTGGTGAACCATTTTCAGCATTCTATTGGTAAGTCTTCTCTTATGTCTTTACCTGAGGATTGGGAAGAAGTTTTGATGAAGGTATAACTGAGAATATGAGTAATGAGTTGATTGTTGAAATCACTGATGAGGAAATTAAGAAGTGTTTTTTCTCTTTTCCGGATGAAAAGGCTCCGAGGCCTGATGGATATACAGCTCTATTCTTTAAGGCAATCTGGGACATTATTGGTCATGATGTGTGCTCGGCTATTTCGGATTTCTTCAGGAATGGAAAAATGCTCAAGCAAATAAATCATACCATTATCACTTTGATTCTTAAGAGTAATCTGGCTTCTACAGCCAATGATTTTAGACCTATAGCCTGCTGTAATGTTATATACAAGTGCATATCCAAGATTTTGGCAAACAGACTTGAGCCTCTCCTTAGTACTATCATTGGAGAATATCAATCAGCTTTTATTCCTGGGAGAAGAATAGCTGACAATATCAGTCTTGTTCATGAGATTACTCATGATTATCACTTGAATAAAGGTCCTGCGAGATGTGCTCTCAAGTTGGATATATGCAAGGCCTATGATTCTGTTAATTGGTCTTTCATTGAGAGTATGCTCCTAACTTGAAATTTTCCTAGGAAATTTGTTCATTGGATAATGATGTGTGTATCTACTGCTTCTTATTCCATCTCATTAAATGGTGAACTTGAGGGTTTCTTCTGTGGTCAAAGTGGTATTAGGCAAGGAGATCCAATTTCTCCCTACATTTTTGTTTTGATTATGGAGGTCTTGGCTAGGAAAATTCAGAGAGGTGCTTCTGATCCCAATTTTGCTCATCATTTGGGGTGTAAAGATGATAATATCACTCATATGTGTTTTGCGGATGACCTATTTGTGTTTGTAAAGGCTGACGTAGAATCACTTAATATCATTAAGTGTGTTTTACAATGGTTTAAGAATTCAGCTGGGCTGGCCATTAATGCTGAAAAGAGTAGAGTTTACTGTTTTGGGGTGAATGAGAGTGAGAAGGAGATATTGCTTCAGTTTATTAATATTCCGGAAGGTAAGCTCCCTGTTAGGTACCTTGGTGTACCTCTCATCACCAAAAGACTTAAAATATCTGATTGTTTTGATATGGTGGATAGGATTACGAGAAAGGTTTGCAGTTGGAAGGGGAAATTCTTTCGTATGCTGGGAGATTCAACTCATTCAAAGTGTTCTGATGAGTCTTGCCACTCATTGGATGTCTGTGTTCATCCTCCCCAAAAGAGTGATTTCCAGCATTAATAAACTTTGTGCTGATTTTTTATGGGGGGGTTTGGAGATTAAGTCTAAACCTCATTTGATGGACTGGAATTCTATTTGTTCCCCAAAGAAGGAAGGGGGTTTGGGTCTGAGAAACCTTATTGTTTGGAATAGAGCTGCTATTATGAGGTATATTTGGTTCATCGTTACTGATAATAAAGGTCTTTGGGTTAAATGGGTGAGAAGGCACTTCATAAAATCTGGTAATTTCTGGGCTTTGAAGTCTCCCATATCTTGTTCTTGGATATGGAGGAAAGTTTTGAGCTTAAGACATGAAGCGAGTAAGATGATTAGAACTCAGTTGGCTAATGGCTTTGATACTTTTCTTTGGTGGGACCATTGGCATCCTTGTGGCCCCCTACATCAGTTGGTTACGCACAGAATGAGGTATCAGATGAGAATGAACAGTCTTGATAGGGTGAGTTCTATATTACATGAGGGTAATTGGGCTCCTCCTCCCACTGAAAATTCAGTTATCTCTAATATCTGGAACAGACTCAATCAGGTTCAGGTGTACAGTAACAGGGAGGGGGGCAAAATTATTTGGATTCCTGATTTAAAGGGCAGATTTAGCATCAAATCGACTTATTCCAAGATTAGTCACATGAAACCTGAGGTGAGGTGGTACAAATTAACTTGGTTTAAGGGTAGAATCAACAAGCATTCATTTGTTAGCAGCTTGCCATAAACAACAGATTGCTGACTATGGACAGACTTGAGAGATTTGGGGTGATTCAAAGAAACAATTGTGTGCTATGTAGGAGAAGAGAAGAAACATATGCTCACCTTTTTTTCTCTTGCACATACACAGCTGGAATTTGGAAAAACATTATGGCCTTATGTAATCTAAGATGCTCATCTCGAGATTGGAATGACCTGATCAGCTGGTGTTGTAGAACTTTTGTGGGAAATAGCTGCCTTGTTACCATCAGGAAATTGGCTTTAAATTCTACCATTTACTTTATTTGGAAAGAAAGAAATACCCGCATATTTCGAACTGAATTTCAAGGGGAAAAATATGTTATTGCCCAAATTGTGAATGAGGTTTCTTACAAGTTGCAAGGCTGCCTTGGTAGAGTGTTGGACAATGCTGAGAACAGGGATATCTGTTCTAAGTGGAATGTTAACACCCTCTTTCACCATGTTTGTACTATGTCAGTGATGTGGGATCCTCCTAGTGATACCTCTATTCTTCTTAATACGGATGGATCTTTTTCTTCAACTAGAGGAGGTTCAGGAGGAGTTCTTAGAGATTATATGCGCCAATGCCTTGCTGCTTATGCCATTGCCGATTCCCCTAGTTCAGTTATAATGCATGAACTAGAAGCTGTTAACATTGAAATTAAGTTTGCTTTGGAATTGGGGATTAATCAATTAGAGAAAGCCACGGATTCTGCTACTGTTAAGGCCTAAGATACAGACATGACAATTCCTTGGAGATATGATTTATTAGTGGAACAAATTAAAACCATGACAAATTCCTTTAGGAAGTGGAGTATTAAGCATGTTTTTAGAGAGACAAAGGCTGCTGCTGACTGGTTGGTCTCCTATGCTCAAGATTTCAATAATCTCATTAGATGGACTGATGTAAACAGTATGCTTGTTGAGCTTACTGATATTCTTGAGAGAGATAAGTCTGGGATAAAGTACTACAGAATGAGCGTGATGAAATAATAGTTGGCTATTGTGCTACCTGGGATTTCTGTTTGTTCTGTTCTGGGTTTTTCAGAATATTGCTGGTTTGTTGGTTGAATACTACCTTCTTCCTCCTGTGTTGTTGTGTTTTTGGGACCTCATTATTGGTCTCCTTTGCTGCCTGGGGATTGTTTTTGTGCCTTTTACTGAGGGTAGTGTGTGGCTGTGTGGGAGTTGCTGGTTTGTTGCTAACTCCTATGTCTGTTGTGGTCTGTGTGGTTTTTCTGTGGGCCTCATTGTTAAGGGTGCTGCCATGTTTCAGCTGGTGTTTCTGGTGTTGTAACATTAGTTGGCTTTGGTGCTTCTTGGGGGTTCTGTGTGTATTGTTCTGGGGTTGACAGAAAATTTGGCTTGCTGATTTGAATTTTATTTTCTTCCTCCTGTGTTTGTTGTGTTCTTGGGATCTCAGATGTATGGGGTTTGTTTGTGCCTTTTACTGAGGGTAGTGAGGAATTGTGTGGAAGTTGCTGGTTTTTATTGCAGGCTGGGAGCAAGCTGATTATTTTTGCTTCCTGGCTGTTTTCTATTGCTGATGCTAACTTCTTTACCTGATGTGGGCTGTGTGGCTATTCTCTGAGGCCTCATTGTTTGGGTGATGCCTAGGAGTGGGGTGTTCAACTGATGCTTCTGTGTTGCTTCTGGCCCATTATTGCTGAGTGGCTGCTGTCCTAGTTGGTGACTTTTATCCAGTGTTGCTGCTGTTTACCTGTGCTTGTTCCAGATTGTGTGTCCTACTGAATCTGTTTTGGTTGGGAGACTATATCCCTTTTTTGCCTCTTTGGCTTGTATCTAATCTTCCTACCAGGGGAGCTTGCTGAAATCCTAAGAAGGGATATATCTGGGACAAGATACTATAGAGCGAGTAAAGACCAGTTGGAAGTGAGCTAATATGTTACAGATGGTTTATGGTTTTGTCAGACTGATATGGTTGGTATTAAGATGGTTTTGGTCAAGCAATTGAAGATTATGAGATAAAGGGTATGAGACTTCTCATAAATTGTTGTACTGAAGATTTGTTAGCCATACAACTGGTGACACAAATACAAATGACAACAGAATTATTGATTCATGTACTGAAAACTTAAGTGTTTTTTAGTTGAAGACTTGGATCTGAGATAATGAGATTGTATGAAGGCTTGGATTGGTACTCAAAGGAGGAGGATTACTGGCTATAAACTGTTGTAGTCAACTTTGATATGATTATACAGCAGAACATGTACTGATCTTGTATATGGTTAGGATTTGTGGGATGTAAAAGAAGGTTGTATTTCAGATACATGGGTAATATAGGTGTGAGGTATGCCTAGATGAGAGAACTTTGTTAGTGTTTACAAGTGTGGGATTGGTGTGATGTTAAATCACTTTGGGGTGGGTTTGTTTTTTTTTTGTTTTGTGCTGTTTGCACATGTATTTTTTGGCTTACTGTACAAATTTGTTTGAAATAAAATAATTACTTGCCTTTTCAAAAAAAAAAAAAAAAAAAAAACTCTTACTCCATATCCCTATGGGAGTGGTACACTAAAAGAAACCATAAGTGGAAGGTAATTCATTAATTCTAATAAATATTTAAATAAAAGTACAATCTGTCCTTACAATAAACTGAGGTAATCTACATATTATCTATCATCTATCTTCTATGCCCTTTATTCCCATATTTTCTCTCTTTGATAGAATTCATCCAATTACCAGAAAAATATTAATAAACAAAACATAAGCTGAAAGCTCGGATGAGCAAACCTTCAAAACAAGGTATTTACTCATATGCCAATATTATGAGAAAATAGATATAATAATGATAATATAATCTGGAAAAATAATGGATAATAGATATAAATGAACATAAACAATCATGACTCATTCTCTCACCAAATCTCACATTGGTTTGTATCCAAAGGATATCCATGATCATATTTTCAACAATCTACAATGCCTAACTCTTTATGATAACATGCTAATCAAGTGTATCGTACACAAGATCATCACAATAACATGCACAAGAATATGAAATGCAAATCATGCTGTTTGGCATTCGAATAGTGTATGTTCTACACTAGATCCAATCCCAACTATCCAAGATGTTCCTATGAATCATCCCCCGCATACACGGCCAGAATAGTGGATTATTCTATGTGCGCACCGCAGTTTCTATTTTCTAGGGCTTCAATTTACCTAATGGGCCCATACCTTATTTTTTATCACAGGGGCGCATCCCATGGCCTCACCAATGTGATATGTCCCTTGTGAACTACATTACTTGATCTACTAACAAAATTTACTCTCATGATTCGGATATTGGGGAGTGCACTCCTTTACCTATCATCTTACCACAAGTCTCTTGAGATACATCTCTCACTTTGGGCGAAACAGTAATATCATAAGTTATGATGGTATCCTTTCTTGGTTATGCACAATGTGCTCCAATTAGGATATAAGTCAGCCATCTCGGCAAGATAGTCATAATGCAACTCATTGATTCACTTTAGTTATTAATGCAATGCACATCACAACATGATAATAATGATCACTCACATATATTCAATCAGCAGATGCATGAGACACATTCCCATGATTCTAGTTAATGTAATGCACATAAGGATACGTAGTTTTATAACATACTTGCATATGATAGATGAATCATAGATAGTATATATATATATATTAAGGTGTTATCTTATTAGGATTGGAAAGTATGCACACACACAAGCTGTTTATAGTATTAGACAAATCATATATAACACATGTAAGCCTACTATTATATGCATACAACACAAGGAATCACTAAAACACACGCATATACCATATTTTTCTAGACATTCTCCTATCATGTTAATTCAGTCTTGAATGAGTTATAAAAGCTAATCCCCTTCAGGTTTAGGCTTCAATAGGTCAAATAATAGGGTATAGGTAAGTCAATTCATGAAATTCAAATCCCAGTACCTGGAAACAAGGAATGCAATGTCGGTGATATGTCGCCCATGTTGGGCGACATGTCGCCATTTCCCTAGGTGGCGACACGACATATGGGTGTTATGTCGTTTTGCGGCGACATGGCGACATGTCAGCAACATGTCGGCGACATGGGGGAAATTTTCAGTTTTTTTGATTTTTTTTAAAAAATTAAAAAAATGTTACATTTGTTTTTGCATTTTTTGATGTATTATGATGTATTTAGATACTACTTAGGGTTGTTTAAAACTTGGGGGGGAAAACCCATAAAAAATCCCACATTTCCCCATCATTTCCCCCATATTTCCCTTTCCCCCCTCATAGATATTGCACTTGATTTCTAGTTTTATATATCTTTTAATGGACTTACATTCACTTTTAGTGTAGCTTAATTAGATGCAACATCTTTTTTTT
>JAUPMG010096985.1:0-12398 GCA_031762675.1 Pachysandra terminalis
TTATTATAATATTTTTAAAATATAAAATAGTAATAAATAATAATTTTTTGGGTTTGGGTTTAAAAATTATAAACCTACGCTGTACTAAACCAAATCGAACCGAAAAAACAATATCGGTCCGGTTTGGGTTTTGGTTTTGTTAAAAACTTTCGGTTCAGTTTTTGGGTTAGGGTTTTCGATTTTAATTCAGTTTGGTTCGGTTTCGGGTTGGTATGTATTGACTTCGGTTTGGGTTTGGTTTTAGGTCAACTCGGATCAAACCAAACCAAGTTGCACCCCTAACTTAAACTACTGCTGCAGTTGCAACTGCTTCTTTGTTGTTTCAAATGTCAATTTTCTTTCAGTTGCACTACTTGTTTTGTATCTCATGGCACTGTATTACTCTTGAATGTAGAGGTATGTAACTTGATTATATTGTTTTTCAAGAAGTAACTTTATTTCAAACTTTCCTGATTCCGAAGTACCCCTAAGAAACCAGCACTTCACAAACATGTTATTACATGTCCTGTATGTGTCATGCGAATGTATATGTTTACAAAGAAGTGGCTTGAAGAGTACTTCATAGACATGTTATTATATTTCCTTTATGTGTCATTCGAATGACATACGTAGATTCGTGACACTTATTTATACGTTTTACTATTAGAATACTTCGAAGGACACTCTTACGACTTTTTCGAAGGTAACGTCAATTGTAGTCACTGCCTAGGTAAATAACTTGTCTTCGAATACTTTTACCACATCTATAATCCAATACTTTACAACAATTTCAGAGAAGTATACAAACACTACAACAAAAGACACATGAAAATTGTTTACCTTGAAAAAATCAAATAATAGTATAAAGGCCTGCCACGTGCGAAGCACGTGGAGGGCTTAACCAGTTGGGTTAAAAATGACGATGGCAAAATCTAACCTGGCACACCAACCATCCCTGAACACATCCAGTATTTAGTGAGTTTAGCTCGACAAAGATAGAAGCTTCTTAATTGGGTCAACCGGAACCCACTCAAATAATAAACGTGTTAGGTTTGATTGGTGGGTTTCAACTATAAATCCGCCATTCCATTCGATCCATTGCTAGTTCTAACAAAATCTAATCTAATCCGCCAGAGCTAACCAAATATTTTAGCAGGTTTAGGTGAAATAAAAATTTTTTTTTCCTAATTGGGTCGATCCAAACCAACTAGAATAAAAATGTGTTGGGTTGGTGGCTTTAGGGTATAACCCCCTGACCCGCCCGAACCTAGGTAACTTATTAAACTAGACGAGTTCAGTTTACTATATTATAGTTAGGACCCGACCCGATCCATTCACATCTAGTTGAAATTCAGGGTAGAGAATTGAAATTAACAGCCTCCCCTAGTGAATTTGACAGTTTCAAAAATAACATACAAAGGAAATCTATGAAACTCATAACGAATTCGAATTCGAATTCTAATTCTTTAGTACACATCCAAACGAAATTCCAATTTCATCCAAAATTTCACCTTCAATTCCAAGAATGAATCGAACCATTGGGTTTGTTGATAAAAGGCTTACGTAGCTTCTGTTTAGGGGAAGGACCTTACGTGATTTGAATCTTTCTCAAATAACTCCAAGTGCATTATCCTTGATTTCGGTCACGGCCACGTCATGTGAGGTGCTTATGGTCTAAAACATTTCACATTTTATTTTGCAATAAAATTATATAAAAGAAGAAAGCATCAATCATTGCAGGAAAATGCTGCCATGTGATTGAATTTCGTAAGTAGCATATGATTTTGGATACCGAATCGTCTATGCATTTCCCTGTGGGCCCTCATTTATGGCATGGCCCTTTGATTGGGTAATAAACCAAGGATAATTTTGCTGCTCGAGTTATTTTAGAGATGTAATGTTTCTGAATGTAAATATTTCCACCAAAGGAGGGTATTTTGGGATAAACACCTGAAAAAGTAAATGTTTAACCGGAAAAGGCGCGGGAAGGAATCGGACGGTTGGTTTTGCCCATCTCTGTCTTTGCGACTACGACACGCTCCTTCATTTTCCCTTGAATTCGAAGTTCCTTTCAAGAACAGAAGTAACAATGGCGTATCAAATCCCTAAAAGCCCTAATTCCCTCTATCCTGAAATTATCCAATCAAACCCAGAAACTGCTTCTCATCTCCTCTCAAACCCTAAACCTTCTTCTTCTTCATCTTTGTACCCCGCGATGGATACGAACACCTCAAAGGATTCGAAACCCTCATCTTCTTCGTTCTACCCTACCCTCGACATGAAAGATCTTGTCGAGAATCTCTTTCCAGAAAACGACGAAGTTCGTCGGAACACTAATTCTCAACCCCCATCCGCCCCTGTCGAATCAATCGAAGAGGTTCTCATCAAGATCCCAGGTGTACTTGTCCATCTTATCGACAAGCAATACAGCGTCGAGCTCGCCTGCGGTGATCTAATGATCGTTCGCCTCCGACAGGGCGAAAACGTGATTGCCGTTCTAGCTCGGGTCAGCGATGAAATCCAATGGCCGTTGGCAAAGGACGAGGCTGTCGTTAAGCTCGATGAATCACATTACTTTTTCTCGCTCCGAGTACCTGCCACCGATGGATCAGGTTCCAGCGACGATGAAAGCCATGCCGGCAATGACTCGGAGAATTTGTTGAATTACGGTCTGACGATTGCGTCGAAAGGGCAAGAGAGATTGCTGAAGGAGCTGGACAGGATTTTGGAACACTACAGCAGTTTTACAGTTCAGAAGGTTTTGAAGAAGGGCAGATCGGAGGTCTTGGATGGATCGGTGGCAAAGGAGATCTCTCCTGATGATATGAAGTCGGAGAAGAAGAAGGAACTTATGGAGGAAAGATCGGCTGCTTACTGGACTACATTGGCACCAAATGTGGAGGATTATAGTGGGAGCGTTGCAAGGATGATCGCAGCTGGGTCCGGGCAGCTAATTAAGGGGATTCTGTGGTGTGGGGATGTGGCTGTAGATAGATTGAAATGGGGGAACGAGGTTCTAAAGAAGAGGTTGAAGCCGACTTCAAAATCAGAGATCAGTCCTGAAGCTTTGAAGAGGATAAGAAGGTCTGTATCAGTTATTCATGTCGTTTTTAGTATCCTGCAAAGTTTATTCTTTCTGCATTTATTTTCTTTGTTATTTTAGAGATGTTTCTGATTCAAACTCTGGTTTTTCTTTGGTTTCTAAAGGAGTATTCGTGTGTTTGGGGGATTTTATTAGCACACATTCCTTATTGTAACAAAACACTTAATCTCTCAAATTTTATACCTCGTATGAGATATGTTAAATTTTGGTAAGAATTGAAAATCAAACGATTCCTAAAAGCAATCAATTTTGGTATCTAGGATCAATTATACATAAAGAGGGAAATATTGATGAGGATGTTGCTCATAGAGTTAGAGCTGGATGGCTTCAGGATGGAGATGTGCTTCAACAGTGCTATGCGATTGACGTGTTCCGCTTAAATTAAAAGGAAAATTTTATAGGACAGTCATTAGGTCTGCTATGATGTATGGATCAGAATGCTGGGCAACAATGAAGCAACATATGCATAGAATGAGCGTTGCTGTGATGAGAATGTTGAGATGGATGTATGGGAAGACTAGAAAAGATAAGGTGAGGAATAAACATATTCGAGGTTGTTTGGCTGTGGTTCAATTAGGAGATAAGATAAAGGAAAGTAGGTTAAGATGGTGTGGGCATGTAAAGCGAAGACCTACAGAAGCAACTGTGAGAAGGTGTGAGAGAGATAGCATTGAAGGTTCTAAGAGGAGGAGAAAAAAACCCAAACGGATCTGGATGGAGTCAATCAAAAAGGATTTACATGGTTTTTGGTAGCTTGGGATGGAGAAACGGGATTCTTATTGCTGACCCCAACTAGTTGGGATAAGACACATTATGAGATATGATAAAGCCATCGATCTTCGACTTTCAAACGAGAATTCAGTTAACCTTTTACCAAAGAGACAGAGTGATTTATGATATAGGCTAAGAATTCACATAACAGCCCAAAATTTTTCTTACTTCCCTTGGGCACTTCTTTTCTCTATTTACTAGTTTTGCTCCCATTTTAGTTAGACAATGGATAAAGACTTATTATGGTGTTATTATCATCAACAATGACAAATGCACTTCTTAAGTAATTAATGCACTTCATATCATTTGTTTCTACTACGCAATGAATTCTGGAGAAATATCTATTTTAATCATTCTTTTATTAATATTGGGTATATTCAATATGGAGTGCTGGTTAGTAACTTTATGGTATAATAATATTGCAGAGTTAAAAGGATGACAAAGATGTCAGAAAAAGTGGCAACTGGTGTCCTTTCTGGGGTTGTGAAGGTCTCTGGATTCTTCACAAGTTCAGTTGTGAATTCGAAAGTGGGCAAGAAAGTTTGTGGACTCCTGCCCGGTGAAATTGTCCTCGCTTCACTGGATGGATTTAGTATGTCAAAAATCTCTCTAGTTTTTTATTTTTATTATTATCATATATTTTTGTCTGTTGTTTTGCGTGTATATAGATGTAACTTATACTGATTCATGCTCTAACATTTGAAATGCTAGCATATTTATAACTCACTATCGATTTAGTGAAATGTCCTTTTTTAGATATTTTAATTCATGATTGGTTTGGTGAAGTTTCAGCTTCTCCTTCGCTTTTTATTCCTTTTCCTTTAAAAGCTTACAGGCTGCGTACTTGTATCAGTACCTACCTGGACCCTCCGTTGTGAATTTGGATTGGGTCAACCTATTGGTTTTGGGGTGACTTTGTGCTCAAACTTGATCCTAACATGTTGAGATGATCATTGAAGCTTTTATCACCACTGAACATGATTTATTCTCTGTTGTTCAATACATTAGTGAGAAATTAAATACTAGATTAAAATTTCACTTTTTTATGATATTTGATTTATCACAAGACGAAAGGTATTCTGGTCTTCCTCGCCAGCTTTATTTGCCTGGTGACACATGGCTTTTTCTGTCACAAGATGTGGCCAACCCAGACTCTCCACTTTACAAGGGTTCATCTGGAAATCAATTATCGAAAAGGTAGGCCACATGGACAATTATTCAACTGACAAAAGCCCCGTTAGTACTTGTATAACAAATATGTCTGGTGTAATAGCAGCCGTTGGATTTTTAAATATATTTTTAGTTTTATACAAGAAATACTTTAGGTTTGGAAAAGCCTTTTTTCCACGTGGATAATGTTTTTGGTGTTGGAACATACTGAGGTGGGTCCAACTGGAAGTACACATGGACAAGTGAGGTTTGCCAAATAAGCTACCATGCGTGAAAGCCGCGTCTAACCAAATTTTTATGTCTGGAGCGGTTCACTAGATAACCTGCTTCTTGTTGCAAACATACTTTTTGTTTAAATATCACAACATTTTTGGGATATCATGTTTGTTCAATCAGATTAAAGCTTTAGTCTGCATGAGGTTGCCAATTTGTTACTTGATGTAACTCTTTCACCCACTATTGATCTGTTTGCTTGGTAGCTAAATTTCATGGTGAAGTAGTACGGGGTAAAGAAGGAAGAATGGTGGTCTTCTATAATTCCTACATTTAGTGAATTGTTGCTTTTTGATATTTTCACATAAATCGTCATTATTATATTCAACAGAAGCTTGAGAGTCGAGGTTATCATCCATTTAGCCTTCCCCTCGGTTCATAGGTTGTATTTCTTTGTTTGAAATTGACTCTCGACACACACACGCACAGACACAAAAAAAAAAGGATAAAGAAAAATAAAGGGAAAGGAGAGGCAATACCACTTGTTGTTCTTAAGAGAGAACAGGTCTCCTAGTATGCACATGTTCTTTAAGTGGTTGCTGCTGCAGCAGGACTGATTCATTTGCATGTTCACTTTCAGAGAAGAAGGTAGTAGGTAAAAGGTTGTTAGACTCTCCATTTCTAGGTTTTCTTTTAGCCGTGTCTTCATGAAAGGCAGTTGTTTGGCATGTCTTTTAAATTGAAAGCAAAATTGATGGCCAGCCAATTTTGGTAGACAGGAACCTCTAATCTGATTGTAGCTTTCTGATCAATGTCAATTTTCCGAAATATATATTGTTTAGGTGACTATGATCATAAAATTAATACTGATTGAATCACAAGGAAAATGGTGAAATCCTTTATCAAAGGTTAATATGTTGAGAAGGTTTATTTAGCAGTCTGTGTGGCTTAGCCTTTCTGGAGATGGGAATGGAATCGTGAGGGTGGTTTTACAAGAACTCATGGACATCCTTCCCCTGGATGAAACATACAGTTCTGTTTTTGTTTCTTCTATTTTGTTGTAAATTTAATGCTTCTTATTTGTTGTCATACTGATTTTTTTCTTGGCATATGTGAACAGGTAAGGTTTGTGATGCTGTTGAAGTAGCTGGAAGGAATGTCATGTCGACTTCATCTGTGGTGACCACTGGACTCGTTTCCCAGAGGTAAACTTAAGTCACAAATTCTATCACTGCTAAAATACGGGAGAGGTTACCTAGCTGGTGTCAATCCTGTCAAATTATATGGTGATTGTGCTGTCGAAGGATGGACATTTCATTATGATGCAGAATTTTTATGTCTTGCTCCGAGTTTCCACACCTTAATTTCCACTATAATCGCAGTGAAATCATAATGGACAGACAACTGAACCAAATATATTGTATTTTGTATGATTGCCTTAGCTCATGTAAACTTCTAAAGAAGTCCAGCTTCTAATTTACTATATAGGGAGAGTGCCAAAAAACTAATACAAAATGTTATCAAATATTTATAAGGACAATTCTATCGTTTCATGTGTTTCTGAAGATAGGTGTATGGGCAGTTATGGGAGAACACCAGCTATCATTAGCAACTCCCTGTTTTCAAGGCTTTAGTTACTTGAAAAGTTGAAACTCTCACATTTCATTAACTATTTTCGGAATAAACTCTCTCACGTGCAGAATGCACATACCACCCTCTAGTATGGATTATTGCATTGCATCGATATGTTTAATTTCATATACTTGAAATGCTCTAATATTTACCACACAGATATACTGCAAAAGAGATGTAGTAGCTTAGGAGATGGTGAAAAATGAAGTTATTCTTCTGGTATTGATCTCAGTGGGAATGGTGGTGACTTGATTTTATGTTTGCAGATATGGAGAGGAAGCAGCTCAGGCAACAAATGAAGGACTTGATGCTGCAGGGCATGCTATAGGGACTGCTTGGGCTGTGCTCAAAATACGGAAAGCCTTAAATCCTAAGAGTGTCCTTAAACCCTCCTCATTTGCAAAATCTGCAGCAAAAGAGGCAGCTGCCGAGATCAAGGCTAAAAGTGTAAAATAATTGCTGATTTCTCTTCAAGTTTAATTTTTTTTTGTTAGCTTTTAGGATTTGTCAGAGAAACTAGACTTGTTATCTTCCGTGTTCTGTCATTAGTCTTGTACACATCAATGGGGAAGTAGACTACAAATGGAAAGAAACCGAACGTTTCATTAATCGTCTCGATACAGTACTGAAATTCTGACTTGCTCTACACTTTCAGAATGAAGAAGCAGACTTGTTATTCCATACACAAGCTACATTTTTTGTGCTATATCCATAATTTATGCTCGCACACTGATTATTACACAGTTTTCTAACTCCTACTACTCTTAAGAATCTTCTGATTAGTAAGTAGTCTTGAATGGCTTGTATGACTTCAGGTCAAAAAGGACTCCAGCGACCGATCCTATTGCCGCGGCTATAGAGATCATGAGACAAGTCACACTGAGTATCTGTAGTCCGATCCATCGGGTTGTCCATTTCCCGATTTTTTTCTGAGTGATATACATCTCAACCGGGAAATAGACCGTTAATGGCCAGAACCCGATGGCTCCAAGTATCCCCACGACGTCATTGAAGAAGGGCAGAAGCATGGCTATGACTGTGGTCATTACGACGAAGATCGTCCTCCATACTAGACGGAAGATGTTGAGCTCGTACGAGCCATAGAATGGGATCGGTATACTGTAATCTTCGGTAATGAAATCGGCTTTAGGCCACTTCTCTGTACACCATTTCTCCACAAATGCGAATAAAGGTTGGCAGAAAACCTGGTACGCGCCGACCAGGTGGACGACGATCGCGACATTTGCAATGTCGAGTAACCAGTAGGGGTTGTAGAATCCGAAGCCGGTAAGAAGATTTCCGGGCGCCTCATCTCCAAAAGCGGCGTAGCCCATGCAACCACAGAGTAAGTAGAAAACTGTAGTTACAGTGATGCTCCATATTGAGGCTTTCTTCATGGTCTTGTGCTCTGCTGGAGGAGATTTCACTGTGTCCTACAAAAAGGTATAAGAATTATTGCATCATTCTATAACACTTAATTGCTTTGCAAATTTGAAATTATGTGGGAATCAAATCCCCACGCGTTAGCTCAACTGGCATGTTCTTCAGCTTAGGAACTGGAGGTCCTAGGTTCAACTTTTCAGGTCTACCTGATATGTGGTTCTTGTGGGTGGAATCATGTATTTAGGGATTTCCCTATCCCCACTAAGTGGGGTCCGGGTTCCACGTCAAAACAAAAAAAAAAAAAAACAGAAAGAAAAATTCATGATAGATTTATACTTGAATCTCAACGAGGACGAGTGAGAACGAATATGCAAAGGCTATTGCTCCAAGAGCTTGCATGCTCCTCCACAGCTTCTGGGTGGGAGTAACTTGCCCTATACTGATACCCGTTAGACTCCCTTTAAAGCTCTTATTCTCTGCAAAACAATAGTATGGGATGAGAAACGGGTTAGCTCAATTGACAGGCTCTCCAGTTCAAGAACTGGAGGTCTCAGGTTCGAGTCTTTGGAGCACCTGATATATAGTCCTTGTGAGTGGGATCATATATCCGGGGTTTACCTTATCCCCAATTCCCCACTCTGGAGTTCCATGTCACCAAAAAAACAAATATACTATATATATATATATATATATATATATGCATCCATGGAGGGTGTACCTGCAACTTGGGCAATGCCTAGGCCGAGACCAACCGAAGAGTAAGTGAAAGACATGATTGCTGCAACTATGGAGAGCCACCATACTTGATCAAAGTCTGGGATCTGAGAGAAGAGTATCTCTGTAATGCCGAATGAGATCATATAGCCATTGCTGGACATGTGACATGGATCTTTCCCTCCACTCTTGTGAAAGCAATTGGATCTCTTGATTGCCCTTTTAAAAAAACAACATTAAGATCAGAAATCAGAAATCATTTCAATCTTCGAAAAGTTTGGGAAACTTTATCAACCTTTGATCATTTTAAGATACTCCTTTGTGATCATCAATTGTTCTGTACCTATAACTAAAAATCGTAATATTTAAAATAAAAAGAAAATTATAGTATAATTAGATCGGAATGTTTACATCGAGAATCGTCCACCGGTACGTGCATCAGGAATGTGATTGGTCCATTTTCTTTTTGAATGACTAATTTTTACTTTTTTTTTTTCAAAGGAGATGGACCAATTACGTCCCCAATGGATGATTCTTGGTGCCATGGTTCTCCAGACTAGTCCACATTGAGACCGGACTTTAGCGATCCAGTCCTAAGATGCAATACAATCTTTTGTATTGTGAGGTTCTGCATCATACCGGTACAACCGGTCCAACTGATATCGGTCTAGATTGACTGGTACAACCGGTATCAATCTGGATTGGACCGATTGGTTTGGACTAATCGAGTACAACCCACCTGTTTTTATTTATTTATTTTTTTTTAACAAGCTGGATTGTCCAATACCAATTGGTCCCGATAGGTACCATTGGTCCAGTGGCCGACCACCGGTACTCGCCGGTTCCCATCCAGATCAATAAAACCTTGCTTGATGCAGACGATCTCGAGGAATATAATTAGTCGAAAAAACTCACATCATGCTAACCGAAGCGGCAATTGTGTAGCCAATTGCGACGCCCACTATGTTGATATATTGAATCGTTCCACAAATTGCACCCTTCCGTCCTCCTATTCAAATAACACAGGATAATAATAATAATAATAATAATAATAATAATAATAATAATAATAAAAAGACAAATGATAGTTGGAAGTAGCATTTACCTAAGTTGGAGTTGACAGCCTCCATGTAGGAGTAGTTTCTCTTTCCAGTAATAAGATCACCAGTCCTGTAGCACTGAGATAGGAGGGTAGAAGTGTAAATTCCGACAAAAGCAAAGAGGAGCAAGACAGTTGGTCCCGCGACCCAACCAAGCTGCCCCACGGCCCATGCCAGTGAAAGCACACCCGACCCTATAACAGCCGTGATAATGTGCGCCGTCGCAGTCAATAAAGTTCCTACACCATCATCATAAGAAACATGACAATTGTCTTCTATAGTCACGTCCTTATCTCAGTCCCACCATTTTAAATTTCACATTCAACAATAAAAATTAAAAAATTAAAAAAAAAACATTAAAGCTTAAAATCTCAAAAAATATTAACCTTAATTTCCTCTTAGTTCTCGAATATTGAAGGACTATACATAATTAACTCCGCGGGTCGAGTTTAATAAAAACATCTAATAATAATCATCTACTATAATATTAATATGTTTAAGTCAAATAATTATTTATTTTTTAAACTAAAAGTACTTAACAAATTAATTTAATATTTTTATCAAGCTAAGCTTTTTTGTGAGTCAAACCTTTCACGAGTTTGTTATTATGTGGAGACTGATGCTACTAAGACACTGAGGAAGCATGATGATTTTAGTCATCGACTTTGCGGATCAATATTTAATCTTAACTACACAATATTTATTATATTTTTGGTTGTTGCTCTTTGTAACACTTTTCTGAGTTTTAGAGATTGTTAAACACCGTTTGCTCTAAAAGCTCAAGCTGTTAGAGAAGGGCACAAATAATGTATATCAAATGGTTCAACATCCTCCCGTACGGGAACAATACATCCGTGAGAGAATATAGGGCACCGAGACAAACACACAAATATAGGCCCCTGCGATTTGATCACTTGACCTTCCGCTCTAATATCATATTAAACACATTTTGCTCTAAAAGCTCAAGCTATTAGAGAAGGGCACAACAATGTATATCAAATGATTCAACAGAGATTAATAGAACCTAATGTGTAGCTTTGGATATGGATACTATTCGTCGAACCACATAAAACTTGTCTTAGATGTGCTTGATTTTCTTTTTCATCTAGTTTATCTTTCTTTCTTAACAGAGTTGAGCTTGAGAACAAAATAATCAACAAGCCCAAGCAGAGATTGAACCCAAAAATATTTATCGAGCTCGAGCCTTGCTCAACAAAGTCCAATCCGAGCTCGGCACATCTTGGTTCGGCTCAGCTCGTTTAAATCCCTACTCATATCAAACGTAAAGATTATTCATTTTGAAAGCAAGAGTAACTATTTTAATCATTTAGAATTGGAATGTTTTATGTATTATAATTTAAATTCTTTCCTATCATGCATTATTTAAAGCGATCATTAAACAGAAGTTACATAAAATTTAAAGTAAATTATGCTAACAGCTCTCTGCCTGATATATATATATATATATTTTTCTGAAAGCAAAACAAGTAATCTGTTATTTAAAAAAAAAATCGTTTAAAAAGCTGTTTAATTTGCTTAAATTTTACCTGTTCGCTTCAAGCGACCATCATCATCAAAGCACTTGGAATAAACGGGCTGAGGGTTGATGGGTTCAGCTTCACCATTTATGGGTTGAACTTCTACTTGCAGATAGTGCCTGATATCTCGGCCTTCTTCAAGATTCTACATAACCACAAAGAAGATAGTATAGCCATCAACTTAGTAAGAACAAAAAAAAACAGAGAACAAAGTAATAAGCTAAAGAAAGTGAAACAAAACTCTGAAGTTAATAGTTATAAGAGCTTTTTGGATGATCTTACAGGGATGTGATGGATTCTGGATGGAAGTGTTTTACTCCTGGAAATCATGGTGTTGAAGCTCAGAGTTGGAGTTTAGAGAGAGAGAGAGAGAGAGAGAGAGAGAACAAATCGGATCTAAGAAGAGTGAGAGAGGGCGAAGAAAGGAGATGGATAGTTGAGTATGTGGAGTAAGCTTTTATAAGAGAAGATAATGGTTGGAACACAAACCCATTTAATTAGGGCCCCGAGTAGACTTGTAGTGGAACATTCGAGATAGAGCAAGCACACGGTGGTCAATTATTCGACGCCACACGCGGCTCTTCTTAACCTCATGCTAGGAGTCAACGGCATGTGTTTTCAAAATGATAAAAATAACCTTTTTATATTTTTTTTAATCTATATAATGTCTTAAGAATTCCATAATTCCGACCAGAGAAGGTAATCACTTCTCTCTCTCTCTCTCTCTCTCTCTCTATATATATATATATATATATATATATATATATATATATATATATAAAGAGTAATTTTTAA
>JAUPMG010096995.1:0-12396 GCA_031762675.1 Pachysandra terminalis
AATCAAAATTACCTTGAGATGCCTCCTAAACAACTATTAAAGACATGAAACATATACACGAGAAAGACGAAATTATCCCCCTTTCAGTCCATCAATTATGTGGTTTTCTGTTTCTATACCTCTCTTCTTCAGTTCACCTTCTGCCTTTTTCTGGTAATCCCAATACTATTGATGTTTGACAAAGTCTTCTTAGATTCGTAAGCCACTGCAAACTTAAGAATCACTTACCTATTTATCTAAGAAGAGAAAGTCAACTTCCCTCTACATCATAGAATGACCTTGTAGTCTCTACATCATACTTACCTATTTATGTGTAGCTGGACTTTCTCTTAGAATGACCTTGTAGTCTCTACATCATACTTACCTATTTATCTAAGAAGAGAAAGTCAACTTCCCTCCAATCTGGTTCACTCTTCAGAGATCAGTAGATGTTTATCCCTCTTTCTAAAATGTGTATTTTCTAATGCAAGATTGTAAGCCACTGCGAACTTAAGAATCACTTCCCCATTTCATTAATCTATCACAAAACTTCTTTCTCCATTTACTTTATCAGGCCCTCCATCATATTTTCCTACATAGATCTTTAAGTCGTCAACTACAAATGTCGTCTTCCCATCTTGAATTAATCCATCCATTTCCTTTTTAAATCTGTTTCATAATGTTATTATAATACTAATTGGGTTGCATTGGCACTAATGATCTTAAAGATCTAGCATTAAAATTAATTTACTTATCAATGACCTATTGCATTTTTTTTTCCTCCTTATTTTTTAAACAGCCTTCATTTCTTTAGTTATGATTATACCTTTCTTGTCATCACCTTTTCATGTGTACCACAGTTTATACTCATCAACCTCTTTACCCTTGTCTACTATAAATATATTGTATTGGTTCTTATTTTAATCTCATTTACTAACTCTAATTTTATTTACTAACTTTACTCTTTTCATTGTCAATGTTTGCACATTCTGTGTAGCTAGCCAAATTCTACATTCTTGGACTAGCTTCTGTTCTTGCTTCTATCTAGTCCAATAGCCTACCATTGCAACTAAGTGTCGTCATATTGTGTCATTTCCTAGGATGTCCTAGACAAACTAGTCACCACAAAGAGGTTTCATTGTAGCGTATTGTCTTCAGATAACACTCTAGCATAGATCGGAACAGTGATTTAGGATCCATGCCATAAGGGATTTAGCAAAGGTTTATGCTGGCGACTAACTTGATGCATTCTTCCTTTATCCAGGCTTAGGACCTGCAATGTACAACGATACAACAATGCAAAGAACATTAGCAGTTTCACATTGAAAAGGATGATGATAATCACAACATCTGTAAAATGGGAATGGAAGAGATGGCTGAATTAGTCAAAGGGGTCCTTTTTATGTGATTAAGGAATGAGCTTTGAACATTAGAGTTTGCACTAGGCTTCGCTAAGGATGGATGAGATGATTTCTTTGGATGGGTGGCTATGGGAGTGATATTTAATGGAACTTTGGGGGGGCGGAGATTTGTGGCATAGCACAGATTGATGCCAGAAGTCTGAATTTCATTGGTGTGTTTCTGCTGGTCTAAATTGTTGGTCCAGATGAGCTAAAGTGTTGACCTGATGCTGCAATTTTGGGTCAATTAGATTAGAAGATTTGTATATGCCTATATGGTCCTCTAGTCTTGCCTTGGAAAAAGAAGATAGTCTTCAAAAAATGAGAGGTAATTGATATAATTGATTTATGATTTATTATGATTTCAGTGGAAGTTTTGGACTTATGCAGTTGGATCGGGTGAGCCAATGGTGCCTGAGCACCAATAAACAGATAAGGTGAAAGTGAGGGGAGGGGCTGGCACAATCCTTGGGTTGGATAGAACGGTTCAATTGGAAATCCGTTAAAAAGGAGAGAGAGTGAGGGAGATTTGGGACGGACTACAACGCGCTGAGTCGAAAAGAGCAGAAGCTTTGGAAAGTGAATAAGAGAGGATAGGGTAGCGAGGTACGGAGAGGAACTTGGCAATTATTCTGTACTAGTAGTCAGCCGGTGCGATGCACGGGCTTGAGTAGAAAGTAGCACTTGGGATATAAACATTTGATTTTAAGCGGAAAGCAACATCTTCATATTATTACAATAATCATTCTCATTATTTAGCATAAAATTTTTAAAAAATAATTAAATAAAAATCTGTAAACTGTTCTCTTCTCAATGTAATATATAATTACCAAGTTTTATTATAGATGGTTTAACCCTTAGCAATTCTAGAGGAACTTGAACTTCCAGTTAGACATCCTTCTTGAGTGTTAATGGCATGATTAAGAGCAGTTCAATGCAAAATACCAATTTTACTTTTACACTTCAATAAAAAAAATTAAAATAATTTCAAAAAAGAATTCTCCTAGAAAAACATATTTTGCGCCAATAAGGTCAGAATGACAATAGAATTTTCACAACAGAAGGAATCATTTTATAGGAAAAACTTAAAAGAAAATTATAGATAAAAGAAAATAATAATAAAAAAATTAAAACTCACATTCTCATTTTTCCCGTTTTGAGGTCCATTTATTAACGATTTCCAAATATAATGAAAGTTAATAGCCTATTTATTCAGTTTTTTATGTTATTGGTTTAACATCCAATACCACATAGCTTTATTGTTCTTAGAATAAGGGCATACAATCCAGCTATCTTTGATAAGGAATATATATATATGAAATACTTAAGTGGTCACAATATTTTAGACTAACAATTCCAAGTTAATGCCCCACCTATATGTTATGAAAAAACTAAACGAACTTAGTCGCATCCTTATTTTAGTATCCCGACCATGCGTTAAATTTATGAGGTTGATCCAATTCAATCCATTCGAACCGATGGTTCAACTAAGATGATCCAAAGATATTAGAAACTTGAAAAAATTGCTTAGACTTGTTAGTGGTTCGACCAACCAGTTCGATTTGTCTTTTAAAATATTAAACAAAAAGACAATATAAGAAAACAAAATCCATATATTAGAATTTCTTAGCCAATTTTGGGTGAGGGTCCGATTTTTAGTAGGGGTATCAAAATGGGTCCGAATTTGACCAATATTCGATCCGAAAACATCGAATATGGTTATATATCTATCTATATATATATATATAAATTCTAATTTCGGTTCAATTCAATTTAACCAAGACATCAATCCAAAATTAGACCGATTTAATATAAGTTTTATAATTTCAAAACTAAAACTGAACCAATTGTCAAGAAACCCAACTCAACCTGAACTAAAATCAAATTAAATCGGTTTTTGGGTTGAACAGACCCTTTCATTTAATGCAAGTAAATGAAAAAGATTAGTACCCAAAAAAAAGGTAAATGAGAAGGACAGTTTTTTTTCTTCTTTTTAATCTTTAATTTGCTTTTAATGCAAGTAAAAAAAAAGAACAGTTTTTTTTCAATAATCTTTAACTTGCATTTAATACAAGTAAAAGACAGTTTTTTAGTTTTTATATAATTTCTTTAAACAAAAAACAGTGCAAAATTACGGCAAACCGCCATGTCACTGCTTTGCTACAGTGACGAGACGGTTTGCCTTTATATATAGTATAGATATTACATTACACAGTGATATTGATCATTAGGAAGAGGTTTCTTTGGAATTATTACGACACATACATGTGATTCAGCACCCACCGCCTCTGGGCTCCAACCTTGAGACAGAGTTTTCGATGAAAGCGGCGGAAAACTGTCTTGTCTAGGAGTTTTTAATGGCCCATGAGAAGAACTCTATCAATTCCAACTCTTCTGTAGCCGTTTTTATTGTTAGCATTTTAATTTGACCCCTTTAGCACCTTAGGTAAGGTTTAATATTCAGATAGAAATGTAGATTTCATGAAAATTATCTATGCCTGCTCACTCGTCTTTACTGATTAACAACACCCAGCTCTTGATACATGCTATGAAACATATATATATATATATATATAAATTAATACATATTATGAATTTTGTAATTCAAATTGAAGTTGACTGCTGAAATTGTTATAGGACAAGAGGTGTCAGGATATGAGTTCCTAGTTACAAAGATTGGTGAGAGCTTCAATATGGTAGCATTTCCAGCTGAAGTTTCCAAGTCTGTACAGATAATTAAGATGCCAAAATATAGTTATTGAAAAGGGGTTTATTAAAATATAAAGATTTTGATCTTTGAGCTTGAGGGAAAGAAGATCCGATCAGCCAAATGAGTTGACCAGAGATATACAATCGAAAAAGGAAAAATAAAACTTTGCTAGAGGAATCTTGGAAGTTAAGACAGAGAAGGAGAATGAAAAATTCTCTGGGTTTCTTTTCCAGCTGAAGTTTCCTAGTATGTATGGATAGTTAAGATGCCAAAATATAATTATTGAAAAAGGGTTTATTAAAACATAAAGATTTTGATCTTTGAGCTTGAGGGAAATAAGATCTGATCAACCAAATGAGTTGACTAGAGATATACAATCAAGAAAGGAAAAATAAAACCATGCTAGAGGAATCTTGGAAGTTAAGACAGACGGAGAATGAAAAATTATCTGGGTACCAAATATCCTCCCTGATTAAAACGTCTTTACTGTTTCCCATAATTACATGTCTCTCTTCATTAATTTCCCTGCTAGAAATAGTTTCTCTAGCTCGTGGAGGGTTTTTAGTGAGATGAGGCCAAGAGTAAAGAATTATTTGGAAAATATTTGACTATAAGTCGTGCCCAGAAAGAGGCAGATCAGTAAGGTGGGATCCCATTTTTGCAGGTGGTGCCTCGTTCATGATTCTTAAATGCAAACGTCAGCTGATATGGGTTGCACATTGAAGCCCAAGCCAGAAGTTGAATTTCACACTTGTTGGGAGTTCTCTTCTCCTGCTAATCAATGGTGGAATGAGGATGACTAAGCTATCTGAAAAAGTAAGAATGATTGATATGAGTGAATCACAAGTTGTCTTTTCTGTTCGTTCACGGTAGTGAGCTTTCCAAGTTAGAGCTTGCTTTGGCCTCAGTCAAGGAGAGTTGAGAAGATTGGTCTGGATAGGTGGCCAGAGAAGAGTGATATTTTAAGGTACATTGTAGGTTACCAATTTGTACCTTAGCATATCTTGATGCCAGAAGTCCCTGAAATTTCATGGTATCTTTCTTCTGATGAAAATTGCTGACCTGGACAACATAAAAGGTTGCTTAGATTCTGGAGAATAATGGTGAAACAGATGGGAAGTTTTCTTCACTCCTTTGATTTTGTCATGGAAAAGAGGAGACAAGTTTCAGCAACCAATGCTGGGTTTGAACAATGTAGTTATGGAAGGGGATTCCTCCAACTGTATTAAATGGCGTAAAGCAGATTATGATGGTTGTTGGAAACCAGCTCATTGGCTGAAACAGATCATTGACCTGTTAACCCAGGCGAATGACTTATTTGCTTTCTTAGAGGCTAGAGCTGCTAACTCAGAGCATCTAGTGGGACCTTATTGAGTGTTTTTTTTCCCCCTCCCCCTTTGTAACAGCTCAAGCTGAACTTTGATGATTTGTATCATGTTTTTTCCATCTTCTCTCGAGAATGTTTTGTTACTTCAAAAATGATTATATGATTATATGAAAGCATTGGAGTTCTGTCAATGGGCAAGCCAATAGTGCTTGACCGAGCATGCATGATTAAATTTAGGCAAGAGGGTGTCACCCATGCAATCCTCCAGTTGTATAAAACGATCAAGTTGTGGTACCATTTAGGGAAGGATGGGGGTTTAATGCAGAACATAATTTACTATATCCCAAAAGAAGAAAAGGTTATTTTGCTCACTTCCACCTTCATTTAGAACCATGCAAATGCTTTGGCCCTTGAAATATGGCTATGGTTTTTTATTATTGCACTAGTTAATTGGTATATAACATGGATATTTTAGTTAGATGTTTTTTGGGGTGCATGTGTGAGGCACACGCATATCTGGCACAGGATAAAAATTGGGTTTCTCAACTTTACCCTGGTAATTGAATTCTCCAAAAGTGTAATTATCTTCCCTTGTTGCTATAGAAGGGGTTAAAGGGACTTTGAATGATTTATGGGACTAGAGAATAGCGATCTACTAGCCTTGTTAAACCATTAATTTATGTTTTAATTTCATTGTTTTATCCTTTCAGTAGGTGTTTTTGTAAGGCTTCTGTTGTGGGGGATGATCGTCAACTATGAATTTAGAATAAAAGACAATTATGGGGATCTGTGCACTGTTCCGTTACAAAACCTGATAAACTTTCAAGTTTGCTCTATGCTTGCTCTATAATCCTACCAATTAGTCCTTGGCTATGATGCATGTCAAAGAATTTGGCACCTGGAAATTGGCTATGCTGGATATTTCATCATTTAAACTGCAGTGTCTGTGCATTGCAGGAAATACAAACTACACTGGGATACTTTCTGAGAATACTTTACGTAAGGCTTATACAGAGTGGCTTTTACCACTGAGAACACTAGTCATGGGGGTTATGGCAGAAAACAGGACAGATTATGATCAACTCTCCGTAGACACCGTTTGTTCTTTGAATCCTGTTGAGTTGGTTTTGTATCGCTGCATCGAACTTGTTGAAGAAAAATTGAAACATTCTGCATAATGCGTAATCTGTATTTGAACATGTTTTAAGCTAACGTACCATTGAGCTTTCTATCAAAGAACAATAAAAAACATGCTATTGAACTTAGATTTATTATGCTATTCCTTTATTTTATTTTTCTTTTGATGAATGCATATTGGTATTTGTTAACTTTATAAGTAGTCCTGTGATGTGTCCATGTCATAACATTAAAGTCTTTTATTCCATCCCAGATATATTTAGTTATTAGCCAAAACAGGTTGTCAAGATTGGCATAACAATTTTTTAATCCACATTTTCCAGCTGATTAGACTGCTATAATGCCTTCAACGGTGATTTACATCAATCAGGTATTTCTCGTTTATCATATTAAATATTTTTCTGAATGTTATTCTATATAATACTTGGTTCCTGAATTGGGGCCTGTGCTTGATGCTTTAGACCGAATCTGTCTTCGAACAGATGCTGCTTGACTGATGATTTGAATGTGACCGGAAATGGGATTTTCCCAAAATAAGAAAAAATATTCATTTCAAAGGACACTTGTCTAAAACTGCTTGCAAGTGGCCAGGGTCGAGTTACTGTTGTGAGATGGATCCAGAAAAAAAGGGGGTTTCCAATTATAATCAGAACTGGTTTGTGTATACATTTCACAGGAACGTGAAATCAAAGTAGGTGGAGGACGTGGGAATAAAGGTATTATTCCCGAAATCTTGCCTTGATGAAATATGCCTTATTTACAAGATGGTACCCCGTTGATATGGTCTTCTACCCATTAGATTTACCTTCAAGATAATTTCCTGGAGTAAGTGCTATATCTTGTTTCAAATATCATGCTATTTCTGAGTTTTGGATTTCCTTTTACATAGTGTTATTAAACTTAGTTTTCCTCAGAGCGTACCTTTTTGGCAAACTTTGTTTGGATTGAGTTGGACCCTATACGATTATATATACAATTATTCCCAATTGAAGTTAGGTTGGTGGCTGTTTTGATGGACTAGAGGTTCTATGCATATGTAAACCTAACTTGGTGTTTTCTACATGGCCCACTGGCCACTGATCACTCATCACCATGGGGTTCGATTGATAGGAAAGATGTTGAATTCGGATGTTGATTATGATGGAATATAATCGCTTATTACTTGGCTCAAATGAGAGGGTAAAGCCACGAAGTAATGGGGCTTTAGCTGGGGGATTTCTTGATTATAAATTCAATTTGATGGGTACGTCTAAATAATATTCAAAAACCAAGAAGGGTAAGACATTTTCCATAATTAAGGCACCATCTGTTTTTATCATGTCTTTAGATTTTTCATTTCGCTATTAATTTTTATTTTCGGAATATTAGAGCTGTTCAGATTTATTCTCCTTGATCATCTCTTAGTTAGTTTCATATATATTCTAATCCAGTTTCCATGTATATTTGTTAGCATACTAAGGCCTTTGTTGGTACCAACCATCTGCACATATTCAAATCTTGTATAAAAACAAACAAATCCCATTTCCAGGATAAAGTTTAACATTACAACATTGATATGGTATCAGACCAAGGTTTTGAGATCCTACCACCTTGTGGACAATCATAACTCATGTCTCACTCGTGTATATAAATATATACATATTACTTCATTTGCAACCTCAGACAAACATCACCAGTTCTGTCTCAATCAAACTTGATGGTTCTAATTATCTCATGGGGAATAATCAACCCGAGTGAATCTCACAACCATAGAACTCATTGTTTTTTCACATTGGCAGGTACTATTTATATGTTGAATTAGAAGGCATCAAGTGAACATGTTATTAAGCTTGTCCTTGTCCATATGCTATTTCTTTATTATATGTAGTCCTGTTATGTGTCCATATCATAACATTGATTTATCCAGTTAATATGTCCCTCTTTTTTATTAAATTATTTTCATTATTCATAAAAAAAAAAGAATAATAATAACCAAATAAGGTGTCAAGACAGGGATAACAGTTCTTTTAATTCACATCTTAGGTGCATTGGACTGTTATGATGCCTTGAACAGTGCACGAACCGGATATTTTTTATTTATCATATTAAATATTCTTGAGAATGTTAGTGAGATTCAGTTCTGATTCTTGGCTCATTAATTTAAGAGAGAGAGAGAGAGAGACGTAATAACATTTAAGTGGGGCCAAGTGCTTGATACTTAAGATCAAATCAGTCTTTGAATATCCCCCGCCTGGGTATGATTTGATGTGATATGAAGTGGGATTTAGCCACAAAGAAAAAAGAAGAAAAAGGGAGGGGGAAAAAAAAACTAGTGGTATTTTTCAAGTGTAGATCTAGAGTAGTCTGACTCCACAATGCTTATGAAATCCCAGGAAACTGATAACCACTGTTCCAAATGCTTTCAGTAGTCACTAAGATAATAATTTTAAAGTTATGCCATTTGTTTCATTTTTCTGATCATAACTGCATGCTTTTATTTGTCAATTATGCTGTTTGTAATGTTTATTAACATTGTTTTATTATTTTATATAGATTATATTGTATTTGTCACTTACTGAAAGAAATTGACTGTTGGAACTGTCTTTTGGGCTTGTAGTTGAAAATTTATATTCTTGATCACCCTTTTTTTTTTTTTTGTATTTAAAATTTATTTGGTATTTAAGAACACTGGGTTCTACATTTCTATGCATAAGAAAACAGTAATCTCTTTCGTTGAGGTTGACAGCAATGGCCCATTTTGATGGATGATGGAACTATCAAATGCAGCTTACCTTGTATATTTTAGAAAAATTAGAAAATTCAGCTCACCATTCATTTTCAGTGATTAGCTTCTAGTAAACAGTTCACTGATTCATATCTCTAGTTGGGGGGGATCCGTGGAATGGAATTGCCAGGTACTGTGATAATGTATTTTGCAGTATTTATTGGTTGTTGTTCTTTGGGATGAGAGTTGGGTTTTGTTTCATGTGCTGCAGCATGTTGAGAACAATTTGTGCCTGGACATTACAAGAATCCTTACTCTTGGTAGGAATTCTGACTGATTGGTGTATCTTGGTAACTCAATTTAACACATATTTCCTTGGGCAGAGCATAAACTAAAAGTAAGATACTTGATTGGAATCACTTGATTGTTTAGCTTTTGGCATTTGTTGGTGATTTTAGTCGTATGCAGATTTGTTGTGCATCTTGCTCCCTGGATATGGATTAGGGTATGGGCCAAGGACAAGAACTTCACTTTCCCACTGGCTTTAGAGATGTTTTGAAGAAGAAAGCATAGATTGTACATCTCAATTCTTGAGGTGTTAAGAAAGGAAGAAGAAACAGAAAAGGAGGTGATCATACATGAGAAAAGGAGAAGGCACTATTTCTTGGGCTGGGCTCTGATACTAACCATTTTTCAGTAAGCCTGGGGACTTGAACTTGGGACCTCCAGAGTTGAAGAGCTTGCCAGTTGAGCTAACCAGTGTGGGTTAATGCCAAATGAAAAGATTATAGTAGGAATATTAAAGAAGTGCAGAGAGTTCAAAAGGGCTTCACACTGATTAGGACAGGTTAAACCCTGTATGTTGGGCCTAGCCTAGAGAGAGTCTACCTGATGCTGGGAAACGATGTGATTGTTTAGGTCACCGCCGTTGCTGCCATTCTAAACTTTTCCCTTTTCTTTCCTTGGTAAATGAGAGTTTAGGACATGATACATCTCAAAATGACAAGTTTACCCTTAAAAACGAAGTATATTTACAGTTAAACCTGAACATAATGCAGTGATAGAAAAGCCTTTTTAAACCTAAATGCAGGCTAAAACTCACTCAATTAAAACAAAATGGAGAAAAGCGAAAGAGACCAAGGATGTAAAGGAGAGCGGCCGTGCCGAGCTTTGCCTAGCCAGCTAGGAATGGCAATGTGGCAAGTTCGGGTTGGGTTTTAGCAAACCCGCTCTTATCTTAACCTTATTAACCTTTATTGGACTCGAGAGCTCATTAGGATAGCAAGGTCAACTATACTATTGGCTACATGGACTCAAATTGTAAATTACAAATATACTAAGCCAATGGATTTGGTATATAATGTTAAAAGGGAACTAAACACAAAAAATTGTAATATCTTAGTACAAGACATTGATTTAGTTTTACGAATCATATATATAATTATAAATATATAAACATATTTTATTATGAAATATGTGAACCGAGTTTTAACTAAGTTGAACCCGTCCAAGCTTAACTCAGGCTCATTAAATAATATATATATATATATATTTTGTTTTCAAGTTACGTTCACGAGCCTAGTTATTATCAACGAGATTATTTTAGTGAGCTTAGCTCGGCTTGGCTCTGTTCGATTTGTATCTGATATTATATATCTTATTTTTATATCATATATTAATATTAAGCATACCTATATATTAAGCTATTATATTGTATAATAGCAATCATTAACTATAATATTAATATTGCATATTAGTATTAGATATACATGTTAATATATTGTATTATAATTAATAACAATCATTAATTATAATATTTATATATTTGTACGAAAATGAACTTTTTTGTGAGATGAACCTTTCTCGAGCTGAGCTTGAGCATGAAATATTTTAACGAGCCTAAGCCATTAGCATTGTTCAATGTTTATGAGCCTGAACCGAGCGGACAAAGCTTCCTAATTGAGCTCAAGCTCAATTAGTCAAGCCTTCTTTTTTTTCGAGCCTAATTGTAAAGCTCAAGCTCAGTTCTTACAAGTCAAGCCTCGGCTCATGAATGGACAAGGCGGAGAGAGAGAGAGAGAGATGTGAGTCGCAGGTTAATCAAAGAAGAAGAAGAAGAAGCAGTTCGTGGTAGAGATATAGTCTCTCTTCTTGACATAAGTGTATGATTGTATGAGATGGATGCATTTCCATAGCGCGCACACAAAAAGAAAAGAAATTTGCAGGCAATGGGCTATATTAAAAAAAAAAAAAAAAAAAAGCAAGAAAATTTACAAGATTGAAAATACCGGTGTGTGGAAGCCTCTATACAGTTATCTCAACCTCTCGATCGACTGAAAATACACAGTCAAATCGATCCTATAATGAGCTAGTCTCATCTACTCTACAAAACCTCAACTGGGTCATCTCCATTTTCAATAATGGGTTACCAGGCATTGAAGAAGAAGAAGAAGAAGATGGAGAAGAACTATGTTGCTGGGTTGAAGAAGCCAAAGACAAACAACACTCACTCCATGAATTTCTTTTGGGGAATGATATCTTACTGTTTTGAGAACAGATCCTCGAGCATTCACCTTTGGACTTGTGTAAAGCGCAGCTGCAGTTTTTATGATACGGTCTCCGCTCGATATCCATGTCGTACATTGATATAGATCCTTCGAAGACTGATCGAAACAGGTCCCCAGCTACTCCTGTTGCCATTCTTTCTTCGATCTCTTTCTGCCCCTCTCTCTCTCTCTGTGTTTCAATGCTTTTTGTGTAATTAGCGAGAGAGTGATGATCCGAGCTTGCAATGGGGTTCTTGGGATCCATAGGGTTTATATAGAACACCATGTTTAGGGTTAAAGAGAGTAATCCAGAGAAACAAAGTTGAAGTCCAAGAAAAAACTGATTTCGTGAGGGTACTCTACGTAGAAACCAAGAAGTCTTGCTTTTGAATTCTGTAAGTGCCAAAGTTTTTTCTCTACCACCTTGAGGAGAGTGTTTGTTCTTTGATTGTGGGACCTCATCATAGATGTTTCAGAGAATTTTATTAGAGAGAGAAGGAAGAAAAAAAAAACAGGAAAGAGTCGTTGGAAGGCTGCTTAGGAAATGGAGGGAAGGCGTGGTTTGACATATTCTGGGTTTTGGATTTCCTTGT
>JAUPMG010097006.1:0-12395 GCA_031762675.1 Pachysandra terminalis
AAAGAGAAGGATAAATCTTCAAACCTGTGAGGTTTTATTGCTCTGTGACTGCATTCACCCACCCTTCCTCAGTTATTGCAACCCTCTTTTCCTTCTACCCCTTTCTTTTGTCTTCTCTACAGTTGAATGTTGACAAGGAACGCTCTTGACAGAACGGCTGCGCGACGGTTTAGGCTGTCTTGAGACAGACTTCCTACCTTACTCTGGTAGATAATTGTAATTGGTTCCCCTTAATACATTTTATCTTTTTTACAAATCCGTCATCACCAATATGATAAAATATTTATAATTAATAAATTGATATATTATATATTATATATGATCGAGCTGAGCTTTAACAGAGTCGAGCTTATCCAAGCTCGGCTCAGACTCATTAAAATAATGAGCCTATTTTTGGGCTCAGGCTCGGATCACAAACTTAAGTATTGAGCTCAAACTCGGCTCATGCGAGCCGAGCCCGGGCTTGAGCCCGAACCAAGCTAGCTCGGCTCGTTGACAGCCCTACTGTCAAGAGAACGTATACAGTACAAACATATATTTACAGTAAAAGTGGTTTTTAGCCATTTTCTATTTCTATTTGCTAACAAAAATTTGATTCCATGTGTGGGCCAATGTGTTTGCCAGATATATGATTATGTAAGCGAAGCTTTAAAAGAGCAAGAGAACGAGTAGAATTCACCAACGAGTTACATGTGATTGAAACGAGCTACAGTTGAGGGAAAAAAAGATAAAAATTTTCAATTTTTTTCTTGTAGTTTGAGTTCCATGAGATTTGGACAGATTGAGATGATGTTTGTTGGACCAATCTTTGATTAGATTGCTACCAGGTACACGAACTTTGGCAATAGGGAATTATCTAAGTATGTTGGGAGTCTGTGTTTTAGGTAAAGTAAAGACCTTCCCAGAGTTCAATTTGATTATATTTTTCAAGAAACATGATATAACCCAACTTAGCATACTCCTACTTTCAGATTATAAAGTGTGGAACACCAATCAAAAAGACTGGATTTTCTGGACTTGATGCAAGAAGAGTGAAAATGCATCCTCCTTACTGATTATGAGTTGAAGACCTCTGCGTTGTCCTGACTGTAGAGCACAAATGCAACTTCTGATGTTGTCAGTGTTGCTGCTTCGTGATCCACCACAACAGTAAAGAAGATTACCAAAGTATCAAACTCTAATAAAATTTGGTTAAATCACATCATAAAAATTCAAATCTATCAGTATTCGACAATTTGCAACTCAAACTCAAGCATAAAAAAAAAATAGAGTTTATGGTTTCTCCTTGTAGTGATGAACTGGGAGTGGCATCCAATAAACTCTTCCAGAGAGAGAAAGATAGGACAATAAATAGGCGTCCAAAGATAAGAGGCATTCTGTTTTTGAAGA
Organism: Pachysandra terminalis; assembly: GCA_031762675.1. NCBI lineage: Eukaryota > Viridiplantae > Streptophyta > Magnoliopsida > Buxales > Buxaceae > Pachysandra > Pachysandra terminalis. Next base: position 1,390 of record JAUPMG010097006.1, read on the forward strand.
TGAGGAGGCATTCTATTTTTGAAGATGAATAGTCAATTTAAAAACGATTTTAAATGATAAACATGAGTAATTACAAGCACTAAAAGTTATATTTACACACTACCACTTCATAATGTTTTAAGTAATTGGAGGGCGACAAAAAAAAAACTCATTTTTACTTTTAGGAGTAGTATAGTATATAAATATTAAATATACACATTAATATATTATATTATATTATATTATGTAGGATAAATTACATTTATATCCTTTTGGGTTTGGTATAATAGCAACAAGTACCCCTTCAAACCTTGGCCATCACAAAAACCTTTCCTACATTTTGAAAGTATGTTCCAACAAACCTTGAACACCTCTCTAACACTGAAATTTTGTTACAACAAACCTTGAACACCTCTCTTACAGTTTGAAAGTATGTTACAACAAAGCCCTTCCATTACTAGTAGTCACTAAAGTATTTGCTTTTTGTTTATAGAAGCATATTTTAAGGACAAAAATACCTTTTTTTTTTTTATATATATTTTGTTTAATGATCTTAAAAACAAAATAGGTGCTTATATGGAAGAAGAAAGAAACTTTGTAATATTGAAAATTGTAAAAACCCTATTTATCTCTTATAATTATATAATAAATTAGTAATTTAATTTTCTATCCTTTTAGCATACTTAAACGTAACGATATAAAGCAGTATTATAATCAAATGATCAATTTTGTTACAAATCGTTAGATCCCTCTAGTTTGACCCAATAAGGGTATTGGTTGTAATGGCCAAGGTTTGAGGGGTACTTGTTATCATTATGCCAAACGCAAGGGGTGTGGATATAATTAATCTTATTATATATAACAATGATCATCAACAACAATCTTATTATATATAATAATGATCATCAACTATAATATTAATGCATTCATATTAAGATAAGCTTTTTTGCAAGTCGAGCTTTTTATGAACCGAGCTTTTTCTAGTTGGGCTTGAGCCCAAAATATTTTAACAAGTTTGAACCATGGTTTCAAGGATCGGACTGATCCGGTTTGTATCGGGATCGGCCAGGACCCAAACCACGATACAACTATTGTATCAATTAGCTTTGGATTGGACCGGTCTTACCGATACCAGTACGGACCGACCGGTACAACCATTCCAGTGACTGGTACAACTGGTCCAACCGATCCGAAGTTTTTTTTTTTTTTTTTTGTTTTAATTTATAAAAGGAACGGTCCAACATGTATAGACCTGGACCAGTTCAATACTGACCATTCCCGACCGGTATAGCTGGTTCGGCGATCGGTATTGTCATTCCGACGACCGGTCCAGCCGATCCAATTTTTTAAAGGGTGATCCAACTTTTGTATCGATCAGGACAGATATCGCCAATCTGGATCGGGATCGATAGAGACTGGTCCGATCCATGATCCGAGACTTAAAACCTTGGTCTCAACCGAGCATGGCAAAGACCGGTTGGTTTACAGTCCTAAGTACTATTGTTGGATAAGTCTTTAACCATAAGATTGACACTCTTTCTCACAGATAATTTTCTTACCGTTAATGGCTGATCAATCCACTTAATCCGGTATCGTGGGACCATCAACCAACCTATTGTTATGACCATTTTAGGAAAGGATGAACGGATGATGCTAGTCAAGAGGGGTGTAGTTTGGTTGGCTCCTGGTGGCTTTAAACGCTGCGACCATAGAAGAAACGGTCTTGACCAGAATCAGATTTAGCGGGGAACTTATCCCCACGTGTCGTATATTCATTAGAAGCTTATGAATCGCCAACAAACCAAGCGGCTGTCCTTGGCAAAAAGCAGCTTTAATTAGGTCTTATCATCCCCTAAAAAAATCGTAATAGGATGAGTCTAAAAGAGTCAGTTCAGTTAAAGCGGTTAGTGGCGTGGAACGCGGGAGAAGCGCGTGGACTGACGGACGGTCTGTCCGGTCACACATGGTTCGTTATTCCGAGATCATCGCCGGCGGAGGGGTGCACGAAGGATTAAAGGGAGAGGAAGGGTTGGTGTTTCCGATGTCGGAATCTTCCGATAGCATTCCATAGCTCACCTTCTGAGCCCCACCCGCCCGTCTCTTAAAACGCGTTCTCTAGGGCAGAAGCAGAGATTGCCCAGATTTCTTTCTGTACATGTGGGTGAGAAAGATAGAGAGAGAGCAAGAGTTAGGGTTTGTTCTTGTGGCCGTATTGCGGTTATAGGGTGGGGTTTTTTGTTCTCGATCGTTGGAACGGAAGGAAGTGATTCTCTCTGGCAGATTTGAATTCCTAAATTCTCCTTTTTAGGTTGATCTGAGAAGGTTTGTCTTTCCTTCTTACATTTCTTTGGTGATTTGAATTCGGTTTGGATTTTTTCATATAATATGTTTGTAGAATTCTGGTTTTTCTAAAATCGATACGAGTAATTTTGTTCTTCTGCATTTGGAATGGAAAGAAGTGATTCTCTCTGACAGATTTGAATTCCTAAATTGTCCTTTTTACATTGATCTGAGAAGGTTTGTTTTTCGTTCTTTTATATTTCTTTGGTGATTGAAATTGGAGATGAATCGTTATCTTCTTTTTTGAATTCGGTTTGGATTTTATCATATAATATGTTAGTAGAATTCTGGTTATTGTAAAACCGATATGTTTGTTCTTCACGTTTGGGTAAAATGACAGAAGTTTCTATTATTACTCCAGTGTTTGACCTGAGAACATCATATAATCCAGGTGGTATTTAGTAATACAAATTCAGAAGTTAAGAGCTTCATGTTCCCCAAATTGTAGATTTTTCCAAGATAACAAAACCCTGAGTGGGCTTCTTGATTTCGGCCTAATGGATTGCATGTGTGGATCTCTTCTTTGATTTTTTTTTTCTTGCAACAACTATTTGGTTTCAGAGAAAGTGGAATCAATTCCTGCATTTATCTCATATATATAGGAAAATATATGCCCTTTTCCATTAACAAGGCCCTTAATTCCCACATTTTGAAGGAAAAAGTCTTTGTTCATCGCAAAAGAGTAGGAAAGGATATTGCTTTTCAATATCTTATCCTTAATTGGGATGATGTATCCTCATATCCATACTTCCTCTTAGCTATTGGACGACTCCAGATTAATAAATTTCTTCACAAATTATCAATCCAAAGAGGTAAATAATACCTGAAAATGAAATTGACTTTTAATATTGTTTTGTGTGTTTCAACATCATTTTCTTTCTTCATCTATTCACTAATAATATATCAAATTCAAAGGTAAATATGCATTTTTTTTCAGAAGGATAGGTTAGAAATGATGAGAAATATGGAGCGCATCTGTGATGGGCCTCGTTTAACTACCAAGAGAGTCTACCCAGAGGCACCTCCATCCAAAGAGGTAAATAATACCTGAAAATGAAAATGGCTTTCAATATTGTTTTGAGTGTTTCAACTTTATTTTTATTTATTTATTTATTTTTATCTATTCACTAATAATATAAATTCAAAGGTAAATTTGCATTTTTATTTTCAGAAGGATAGGTTAGAAATGATGAAAAATACGGAGCGCATCTGTGATGGGTCTCGTTTAACTACTAAGAGAGTCTCCCCAGAGGCACCTCCATTACCTAACTTGGTGACAACTAGTTATCATCGTCATCGAAAGGAATTAGTGGTAGATGGATTGTCAGTAAAAGGATACAGCTGCGTTGCAACGTCGACAAAAGACCTGTGGGAACGCCTCTTTATTGAAGGTTACAGGGCAGATGTAATTATTCACACTGATGGTGCTGCTCCCATCCATGCACATTCTAGCATTTTGGTGAGTTCTCCTTTCTACACGTTTTTTTTTTTCCCTCTCTTGGAAATTTTAGAAATATGTATCCGTAATATATTTGCTACAAAGCTCATCTGATTCATTTGATGGCCAATATGGCGCAAGATCCATCTCTTTGTTCCTTCTATAACTGAATCAAAAGGAGATGCTATAATTATGTGTATTGTTGATTTAGATAAAAACATTTGTTGTTTATAGATCTTATGGTACAAACAAAGATACATGCACCGAATGCTTGTAGTTATATGCTCTGTTAGTATAGATTTTGGCTTACAAGTGGCATAAATGCTTATGATTCTCGGCGTTTTCTAATTGTTCCAATATAAAAAATCTTCCCAATCAAATATCATTTCCATTGGTTGGTTGGATATCTCAGAAGGTTTGTTAGGAAAATAATATGCCAGAAAGTAATATGTTGGAAAGTGAAATTTAATTTTCCTGGAAGCTGTTTGGTTGTACCAGGAAAATTTATAACTATGACAGAAATCTTGATTTTGATGTTTGGTTAACAAGATAAAATGAGAAAAGTTTTCATCTACCCATTTTACTTTTCACCAGGAAGAAAGAAGCTTTGGTGGTGAAAGGTAGGGTGGGGAATGTACTCTTCTCCTCACCTTTTCATTTTCCTTTCCTTTTGATCGGAAAACAAAAAGAGCCATTTTGCTGCAGTCAAAGGAGTTTGACTGACATTTTCTGTGGGATCCACATTTCTCGGATATCCAAACATGCATAATATGCAGGAAAATCGTCTTTCCTTCATATTCCGTCTTTCCAAACGGAGCCGTATTGTAAGCCTTTCAACAAAAGATTATAGCACTGATCCAAAAAAAAAAAATTGATTATAGCACTGGAACTGGGATTACTAAAAAATCCTTAAAATTGCGAGACTGAGCAATAAAAACTGGTATGACATGTCAATGTAGTATTCTAAACAAATAAATTATAATGTCTTCTTGTTGTATGTGAGTCAACAGGGGATGGCTTCTCCTATAATGAGAAACATGTTGAAGCATTCAAGAGGTCGTGGCCGTCGGCGGTCAATCTCTATCCATGGTGTTCCATATCAGGCAGTTCGAGTTTTCATTCGATATTTGTACTCTTCCTGGTAACCATTTCTTTCCTCATTTCTTCTATCAGCCGCAATGTCATTAGTGCTTTCATTGTTTTGGCACATTGGAATATGATCTACATTCACTAATTTAGGGTTTTAATATTGAGGTCATGAATTGACTTTGGAAAAATTATTCAGAGTACATGATTGGGGCTCTAATAAATTCTATTATATTCTATCTAACATTGAATGACCATGTCTTTGATTTAAACATTAAAATCCCCTTCTCAGACTTGGTTTACTCGAGATGTAAAATCGATACCTGTATCAGTATAAACTGTTCTAGGAAGGACTAGTCTCATAAGAAGAATCCAGTTATCGTGTTGCACAATATTGTGACAATGAATACTAGTTTTAGTTTTACTACTAGGACTTCACCATTACTTCATTGTTGTCATAATATAATAATGCTTTAGTATTAATTTTATTGGTAATGTTCTTGTAGCTATGAGCAAGAAGAAATGAATGCATTTTTCGTGCATTTGTTGGTGCTGTCACATGTGTTTGTGATTCCCCAATTGAAGCAAGACTGTGAGCAGCAATTGGAGACGGGTTTGCTCAACACGGAGAATGTAGTTGACATCTTCCAACTTGCACTACTCTGCGATGCCCCTCGTCTTAGCCTCATCTGTCACCGTTTGATCCTAAAGAGATTCAAGAGTGTTGCTGCTACCGAGGGATGGAAAGTGATGAAGAAAAGTCACCCAAAACTAGAGAAGGAGCTTTTGGAGTCGGTGGTTGAAATTGATTTTGTAAGTAATTGTTTTTCTAATGCACCGTGAGCACGCACATTTTATGATCTTTGATGATGTATTGAATTTACTTTCAGAAGAAAGAAGAAAGGATGAGAAAGCTGAAAGAGAGGAAGATGTATTTACAATTATATGAGGCAATGGAAGCCCTTGTCCATATCTGTAGAGATGGATGTAGGACAATTGTCCCCTACGACAAGGTTCTGAAACGGGACGAGGAGCCTTGCGATTTTACTGCATGCAAGGGGCTTGAATTACTTGTCCGTCACTTTGCTGGTTGCAAGATGAGAGTCCCTGGTGGGTGCATCCATTGCAAGAGGATGTGGCAGCTCCTGGAACTTCACTCCCTTCTTTGTGCTGAGCCGGATGTGTGTAAGGTTCCCTTGTGCAGGTAAATCCATGAATCTTCTTTCTTTCTTTCTATTTATGGACATTGTTGGATCAATCCACCTAGCCAAAACCCCTTGGTAAACTGTCTTTGGACAGCTTTCTGTATTTGTCTTAACATCTAAAGATGCAGTAGCCAACACAAGGGCACTTTTATGTTGCAGGAATTTCAAGGAAAGAATTCAGCAACAGAACAAGAAGGATGAGATGAAATGGAAAATACTGGTTAGAAAAATATTGAGAGCAAAGAACATTGCAGGCGATCCCTTCTTTTTATCGGCAAATGCCGTATGTGCCTGATGGTGAGAGTTCAGGTTTCTCCTTGAACCATACTGAGTTGTAAATTTGGGTGTAACTGTATACACTTTCAGCACGACAATGCACTGATGGTGCTGCTTTGTATGTAAGATTAAATTTAATGAGACAGAGATCACTTCCTTCCAACATTTTATAGTTTTTGACATGACATTTACACTAATAAGTTGAAATTGAAAATCAACCTGAAGCTTGATCTGTAGTTGTTTGTTCTCAACTACCTTAATCTGTACAGATCCTTTGCTGGGTGCCATCAAGAAATTTGCATTGTTGCGAATGGAACCAACGGATGAGCCCAGCAATCTCCTCCTATGTTAACCCACAAAGGTTAGTTCAGCTTGCAGGTCTCAAGCTCAGGAACTGAAGGTCCCAGGTTCGAGTCTCTGGGCTTACCTGATATATGGTTCTTGTGGGTGGGGTCATCTATCTGGGGTTTACCCTGTCCCTAATAAGTGGGGTTTGAGGTTCCACGTCACCAAAAAAACAAAAAAAAATCTCCTCTGTTTTTTTTGGTGGTGATACAACAAAGACAACATTTAAAACAGAAATCACCTATAGATCATATAGTTAGATTCATCCAATGGGGTTTTTGGACAGCAATGGCAGGGAATATGATACCTTTGCTCCTAGCTTCGAGCCGCTGCGGCATATATTACCTGGTTGAATACCAGATGGCAATAAGAATTCAATTGTATCATCCAATGATCACATCAGACAGAAAAAAAATGTGAATTGTTGTAAACTTTCTTAATTTTACCATAATGCTCAATCAACAATAAGCTCTCTTTGAGTGTAAAGCACAACTATGGAGATGGATGGATCAGTTCCTCATGAAAACCAAATACTTGCTACACTAAATGTATGAAATTGACGTGTTGATCCTTCAAAACAAACTCAATATTTTGAAATTGAAATATTTTTTCATTTTAACTCAAAGTCCTGCTTTGGGAAAACACTGGAGACATATTGACTGCTTTGTGATTTTCTTTACTCTGTAAGCTGGACAGCAGCTATGGAAGGTATTTTTTCTCTCAGTTTCTGTGTTAGAGCAACACGGACAGTCATGACACTTGCTGCAGGCCCACTGAGCCGGACCTTGACAACGTATCCATTGATATGAACAAGTTCAAGCACTCCACCTCCTGTGCCAGCCAGGTATGGTCTTATCTCTGCAAGAACCTGAAAGGCAAAAGAATGTGAGGCTTTTCAGTTCAAGCAAGTCTCTTATTTACCTTTAACATACTTATTTAATAATATTAGTTCAATTTGAAATGAAATGACTAAGGTGCTGGCTAGCATGGTTAATAAGGTCTTTGAGATGTTGAAATTAAGGCTTGGGTTCAAGTTCCCACCATATACGCGGTTCGGTAAAGCCTAGGTCCACGGGAGAGAAGAAGTTTCCACTATGTCAACAATGAATTAAGGTAGAGTTACAACTTATACTCCTACCTGATACATAGGGAAAATCCCGAATACGAGCCACTATCTTTGGGCCTTAAGTCCCTCCCCTTTGGATCTAGAGATTAGTGAATATGAGCCATCATCTCTAACAGAAACTAGTCTTAAGAACCCTTTTATAAATTTCCCAAAATTATAATCCCATTAGAAAACCCAAAACTACTCCTAAACCAACTAAGAGAATAATACGCTTTACTAACATAAGTCCTTAAAAAGCCCCAGCAAAATTGTCTTTGTTCCTTACAGATATTTATGATTGGTATTAAATTAAAACTGTTGCTACTATAATCATAAAGGTATAATTTTGTAAGTTCTTCATCCCCCAACTAGGAAGAGAGGCTGAGAATTGCTTTTATTTGTTCTAAAGATCAGGGCAAGTGATGCAGGGACAGAGAACAGAGTAAAAAGTCAAAACTTCTCTATTTTAGCAACAGCAAAATGAACAGAAATTGTCAAGCAAAAATAAGGAGAGCAACTTTAAATCAAAATGGTGCAATCAAAAGATGTCTGTGATCCAAAAGAAATATCTGTATCTTCTATCTACCTCAAAATTATCAAGATCTAATATCTTATTCAACGAAGATTATTCTGCGTGTCTAACAAAATGATCTTAGACACAAATATACTCATCTTGAGATAAGAAGATACCAAGAAATGTTTTTATGCTCTAAATTCTAGTTTTCTCTTCGTCTATATGGAGCCTGAATCGATTTTTTTTGCGTAGAATTAAGGCAAGATCTCCAGAGATGGTTTGTGTTCCAAAGTCTGGGTTTTCTCTTCCTCTCGCAGATAAAGCTTGATGGTCATATGATATCTAGCTGAATTGAACAACTTTCATAATCTTTCAAGATATAGAAAGGAAATCTAATGTTGTGTTTGGATCCTTGGATTTTGAGAGAAAAGAAAAGAAAATGCTAGAGAAATCACTTTCTCCTGTTTGGTTGAAGAAAGAAAGAAGTGGGGATTGAAAAATTAAGTTAAACATTTCTCTGTGGGGATCAAAACCTCTCCCTAAAAAAAGTAGAGACTTTGAAAGAAAAGAAAAGAAAGACTATAAGTACTCTCCAATAATCAAACCTAACCCATGACATCTCTTATCTTTCCTTGGTAGTCAATCAACCTTGTCGGAATATATGAAAATTCACAGGAAGTTGCTGGAATCTGATTTTCTTTTTTCCATATGTCTATCTTAACCAAAAACTGGAAAAAAAATACTAATCATTTCTTTTCTTCTCCACTTTTCTTTTCTTTTCTTCTGAAATTTAAGGTTCTAAACACAGTCTAAAAGAATACCAAGCATTTGCCTGGAATTCTATAGTTTGAACAGAAGATAGTCATTGGTAGGCAGTGAAAAGCATGCTTCGATTCAGATATTCTCATGTGTAAATCAATCTCACCTATTGAAATCAATCTCACCTATTGAGCCAAACCTGGACTTATGCTATTCTAGTTCCCTTAAAAAAAGAATTCTTAGAGTCGTTTTACGAAACATTGCAGCTAATTGAGACATAATTTTATGTTAGAGAGAGACACTTTCTCACCTTTTCGATATTGTCTTCATTGAGTTCAAGACCAGTCTCGGTGTCGAGGATCTGCTCTACTTCCATAATTTCAGGGATTTTATCCCTGAGGCGAGTTTCGATTCCCATCTTCAATGTCATGGTTGAGCTCGGACATGACCCGCACGCTCCTTGTAAACTTCAACACCACAACAAGGCCATCGATTTCATGTAGAGCCACATTCCCTCCATCGGCCATCAGCCCAGGCCGAACTTCATCAAGAACTCTCTCAACATTTTCTTTAGTTAATGGAAGAACACAGCTTGGTGAAGCTACAAGTACTTCAAAATCAGAAACAAAAAAAAAAAAAAAAACAAAATCAGAAACCTGAATCAAACACTAATTTGTTCGCATCACTCCAAATCCTCTCTAATAAAAATTAAAGAAACTGAAAGAACATGAATTTCTAACACCCAAAAGGTAAAAAGGGATTTTTGATTCAATCACCTGCTCGATTATTCTTCCAACGATTAGAACTGAACCCAAGGAAGTGTCTAGTATCAAACTGTCCTCTAAGGAAAGAATTCTGTTTTGACGATGATATAACATTTGATTTTGAAATGGGGTTCTGGGAAAATAAGATAAAATCAAATTACTTGGTAATATAGATCGTCAGAGACTGTTAAAAAAAAAGTCCCAAAAGAGATTGATATGTACCTTGAAGAGGAATAAATAAACTGTAGAGATTGGTTCAGATGAAAGAAGAGAAGGGTTGAGTCTTCCAGCTGTTGTTGCCTTGAAGCCTTGCATTTGAGTCTGCAACATACCCTTTTTGCCTCTAAACTCAGAAGAAACGAACACCCATTGAACAGAAAAACGAGTAGCTCAGTTCAACTGAAAGTCTGAAATAGATTATTAATTCTGTCGCTTCTCTTTTTATCTTCCTCTTACAACGGAAACAAAAGAGAGATATGTGTATATGATAGAAGAGCTTTGATTGGCTGAAAATTATGATGAAGAACTAACTGATCTCATCTCAACAGAAACGGGATTCTGCCACAGGTGTGTGGATAGAATCCAAGCGCTACGCATCCTCTGCAGCGATCTACTTACATCGATCCATACAGCGCCGTTGGATCGTTGTCACGTGCACTGGTAAGGGTGTCAATGTTATAGAAAGGATACCAAGGTGAAAGGAGGGTATCCAAGGCTATTTTTTTGCAGAAAAAAATACATAACGTAACGGCATTATGTATTTATTTTTGTTAAATTTTTTTTTTCCCTCTCCTTTTTTACTTTCCGCCAAACGTCTCTCAAAGATGTTGGGAAATGCCCTGCTTCACCTAAATTTTTTTTCCTCTCTCATTTAATTATGTAACGACTGTGTTGCCAACAAAGTCTCATCTCCATCTCTATCCGACCATTCTCATTTCGCACATCTCATCTCCATGTTTTCTCTAGAGAATATAGTATCTACATTCAAACATTCCCATCTCCATATTTTCTCTGGAGGAAAGAGTATCTCCATCCATCCATTTTCTCTTTGATGTACGAAGGTTTTTTTATTAGTATAAATTTGTACTCTCCTTCACGTTTGACAGTTACCATATTCTCATTTGCAGGTATGACTCTTCTTATTTACACGCTTGTTGTTTGTTAAATTGCCTCTAAGCCCAGGGTACCCTTATTT
>JAUPMG010097017.1:0-12395 GCA_031762675.1 Pachysandra terminalis
TTTAAAATTTCAGTTTAAACTTTTATACATTGTATTTTTTTAGATGTTAGAATTTGAATCCAATATATTTTGGATAAATGTATAGCTTTTGGATGTTGTAATATAAATGTTATATTTATAAGTTGTAAACTTTTGTATTATTTCACATTATTAATCACAATATTATTTGTTGTTTTTTTTTTTTTTTTTTAATTTGTATTGTCATAAATAATATATATTTTAACGAAAATATCAGTTTTTATTGAGTAAGTTTATTATTTATATTTTAGAAGTTATTATTTAGTACTTATTAAAAAAAGAAAAAAAAGAAAGAAATTGGCTAATTATGCCTACATTAAAATACTGTAAATAAAAAAATAAGTGAATTTATTTTGATAAAATATCTGAAATTTCGGCCAGTTTTAAAAATTATTTTGACCAATTATTTTAATTAAAAATAAAAAAAATTTAACAAAATTTTATCAAAATATCCAAAATTTCATATATTTCAATTTAATTTGAGCAGCCGAAGTCAGTGATATTTCCGAAATTTAAAAGTATGAGAACATGTAATCACTATCATTGCTTTCTAACACTACGACCCACACACATTCCTATCTATCCACCTAAAGAGAAGGACAAATTGGAGCGATCACAACTCACAACCACACACACGAGCTTATGGCTGAGGCGGAAACAAGCCTGCATATGCATTAGTCTATTTATTACTATCTCAAATGACACCTTTGAATGACCATTCTTAGATCCGTCCTAGTGTCATAATCCGAGGATCAGCACAAAATTGAGAGGACCCGATTAAGGATCAAGATAAAGATTGTGAAAATCAAAAGTGGACCAAACCCGTTGCCATCATGGTTCTTGCAATTCCCTTGGTGATGGTAAAGTTTTGAAAGTGAAATTAAATTTTTTTTTGGTTAAAATAAGCTGTTGTTTTGAACTAATAATTTAATATTAATAATATATTTAATTAAATATTAATTCAAACTATTAGAAAATGAAATGTTGCTTATTAATGTTTTTTTGTTAAGATCATTATTCGAAAAGCTCATGATCAGTGGCTACTACTAAACCCCTTTATTTCCTAGTTTTATTGGAGGGGTTGTTTGTTGGGTTTTGTGGAGTCTGAGCTTGTGTGGTGTGAACCGTGGGTCGAGTTGTGCGTCAGCTCACGGAGGTTCGGGGACAGCACCCTCGACCCAGGTCCGATTTCTATATCCGACCCGTCGAGTCTCTTTAATATTGAGTTGTTTTCCACTTTGTTAAGAGAGCGAAAAAGGGCAAAAGAGAGAGAGAGAGAGAGAGAGAGAGAGAGAGCAGAGGGTTTCACAAGAGAGTTTTAGGGCTTTGAGAAAGTCCTCTTGTCAGATTGTAAAACTTCATCAAAGAGATAATAGATAATTGGTGTGCTCCGTAGACGTAGGCAAGATCGTCGAACCATGTAAATCTGTGTGTGTTCTTCGAACCACGTAAATCTGTATGTGTTCTTTTCTCTTTATTTTTTGTGTTTCATATTTATTTGCTTTACTTGTTTCTTGATTCATCGAATCTCAAGATTTGAGAACTCTTGATGAAAGTTGATTAGATTGATCTACGCGTGTTGGATCGATCTAAATCCCAACATTGTCATCGTTCCTTCGGGTGCTTTCCATAATGAAAGAAAATGATGTAAATGTATCATATATAATGGCAAATGCAACACAAAAAAAAAAAAAGAAAAAAAAAACGAAAAGAGAGAGAAAAAGAAGGGTGAGATTAGGCAACACAAAAAAAAAAGAAAAAAAAAATGAAAAGAGAGAGAAAAGAAGGGTGAGATTAGACGAGGGTTGCCTTGTATGGCAAAAATAGTATGAGATTTAATGAAAGTTGTCTAGCAGGACGAGCTAATCATAAATATGAGATATTGATAAAGGTCATCCCATGAAGAGAGATTCGTCCTTACAGTGAGACTTGACAATGGCAACATTGCATAGCAGAACTTGGCATCACAAGTGAAAGCACAACAGAACTTGGTAAGGAAAGCTGGAAGTCATCTATTCACACAAGCTGAGTATGATGTCGAAGCCACCCCTAACAACCTGCCAAGTATCTTATGGCCGATATCATGAAGAGAGATTCGTCCTTACAGTGAGACTTGACAATGGCAACATTGCATAGCAGAACTTGGCATCACAAGTGAAAGCACAACAGAACTTGGTAAGGAAAGTTGGAAGTCATCTATTCCCACAAGCTGAGTATGATGTCGAAGCCACCCCTAACCAACCTGCCAAGTATCTTATGGTCGATATAATTTATCAAGTTTTATTGTTGCATGATTCAGTTATCCGCTCAATCTCTACACCTGACGCTCGTTTGCAAAATAGCACTCGGCCACCTCGTCATGAGCCTATGAAACATTGGCCAATCCCAACTCTACAACATAGTATGTAAGAAGACACGAGATTCTAACAGTGCTACAGAAACACGACTCGTCAAGTATTGTGATATTTCGACAAACGTCATCCGACAAGGTGATGTGCGTCAATACTGTGAGATTCTAAAAAACATCATCCAATGAGGTGATGAATGTCAAACATTGTGAGATTCGACGACGAACATCCAAGAAGGATTGAGCTCATCACTATTATGAGAGTGGACTAAGCACGTCTATATGATGGAGTGAGGCCACAAATGTAAGATTTGACAAAACACCTCTTCCATGAGGAGGCTAAGTAAAAAATGTAAGTCCTGACAGAAGCTGTCATGGCGTTTATAATGAGATCATGGAAAACAAAATGAGAGTTTGTTGGCATAAAGACAATGAGAGACGAGAATTTGTGTATGGCGTCAAGTTCGGCAAGGCAACGGCTCCTACACCAATGGGCACATTTTTTTATGGCAAAGCTAGTTGAGAATTTGTGTATGAAGTTAGATCTGAAAGGGTGATGGTCCTTCGAACAGACAGCCACATTTTCTACGCAATGATATGCCGCAAATCCATCCAAGTATTTGTGTATGGCGTCTGATCTATGAGGGTGACGATCCTCTAGACAGCTAAGCACATTTTCCATTGTGCTAGAATTTCAGACAATGACACCTAAAGACAGTCAATAATTTGTGCATGGCGTCGGATCTATAAGAGTGACGAATCTTTAGACCGACAGCCACGTATTCTATGACAATAGCTTTTCAAGCAAATACAGCTTTAATGGTGAGAATAGCAAAATATGAGAATCACAAGCTCCGCAAAAATGACTACAAAGAAATAAGCCTTGTTGAATGCCTAGAAGAGATAACTGGGATGCAGGGCATAGAAGATGGTGCGTTGTTTATCATAAAAGATGAATCCACTTCATTATCGAAAGCGAGCATGAGAAGTGAAGAGTGAGTTGTGGGACGAGCATATCTCTTCTAGCATACATAAAAGTAAGAATGAGTAATATCATCATATCACTTGCATCGACAATGCGTCGATTTTCACACAGGTATTTGGGTTGATCTCATGGTAATAAAGGTGCCCAACTATTAATTAAGATCTTTTTAAGTATAATGAGATAAGAGAATGAAAATTTTGAAAATAGTTGACTTGAGGTATATTTTTCCCCAAAATGACCTTGGCGTTTTGCCTCTCAACGTTCAACAAATGCCATCGGCAAAGGAGGTATAATGTTGATATTTATTTTAAGCAAAAATTTTATGTCAGCATAATGAGGTGATGTGACAAGCCCTGAACCGCATCATTACCTATTGAATTGCCAAGTTGGCATAAAATCAGGATTTGAGACATTGACAGCTTTTGTTAATTTGACCGAACTAGGTTCGTCAAGCATCCCCGACGAATGAACTGAGACTTTGAGGAGCCCAATTGATATTTCGAACTCTTCGACAAATGCCATGAGAAGAACCAAGATGGTTACTTTGTGCAAAAGAGTTAAAAAAAAATGGAACAAATCTGGCAAAATGCTCCGTCGGGCCGAGACCGTGCTCAACAGACACATCGACAAAGGTCCTAGCCCGACAGATGCTAGGGTCCCAGCCACCCTGGTGTGGGTAGGCGCCCAAGCCAAAAGGCCTCAGCACTCGGGCTTCGACAGAGGACCCCGACAAGGTGTTATCCTAGCAATCCATATCCATCGGGGTCCATTTTTTATTCCTTTAGTGCTGGCGGAGGTCCTAAAATACCTGCTTTTTGTATCTATGAATCCCCAACATGGAATGAGATAACCAAACTAAGAGTCACGCTTGACACGACGTGACCAACTTATTATTTAATTGTGTATGAGATTTGCAGGAGTTTTTCGGAGAGATCTCTGTCACGGGTGAGAGACCGTCTGTGGGGGGTTTTCAGTGGTCCTTAAGGTGTGGTTGACAAAGGATCGGGTATCGTTGGTGGCCGAGCCAAACCTCGACATGCTGTCATACGGTTCAACGATGTCAAGCAACAACAAGGTATTACTTCATGAGTTGCAATTAATAAGAGGCACGCTAAATTGACCGTTACATTGGCATTAATTCGACTTACACGTTTATTAATTTGGTTGCCACTATATTAATGAGAGACTTAATTCAAAAACCATTACAAATGAGAATGATTGTGACACTAGTCACCATCCTAGAAATTGTCCGAGACCTATACAAAGCCTAGGAAGCTTAGGCCAAAAGGAGGAAAACAAATGCTAGAGTGAGACTGCTATAGTAAGAGATCTATTGTGCTCTAAACTTATATCTACAAAGATTCTTTAGTAAGAGAGAGAGAGATGATTAGTTGGAAAGACTTGTGCAGGGCAACTTTTGTAGTAGCATCGATCTGGGCTTGAGCATCTATTGTCGTCGGATTGTAGTTGCAGTCTGCCTTCCCCGCCTTCTCAACTCGCTCTCCCGTTTTTAGTTTGAATAAACATCTTGGTAACGATTGTATCATAACAGTTTATACTCGAGTCGGATCTAACTATGTTGATCTTAAGACACATGGGAGGACACACAAACATTCTCGATATACGTAAATTGTATTCACCAAAAACTAACCTAATACTAATATATTTAATTAAATATTAATTCATACTGTTTAAAAATAAAACGTTGCTTCAATGTAATTCTTTTAAGATCATTATTCAAAGAGCTGATGATTGCAAAAAAAAACAAAAAAAAAATGCTCAAAGCCTAAACCGTTCGGTTCGAGATTTTATCTGCGAATGTATAGAGTATGACGTAATTTGAATGACATCGTGAGACGCCTAATAAATAGGTCACAAAAGCACGAGCTTTTGAAGAAAATTTCCCACATTGTTTCCCTTTTGGAAAACCAATAATGGTGTGGGGATAGTGGATACTAATAATTCAGGACGATTTAACTTGTTTGGTTTGTCCTCATTTAAGCGAGGCATAAGAATATGACGTTGCAAGTTCGTCGCATCTGTGGAATAGTGGATGTCACTTTAGGAACCTACACGATCACATCATCACCGGCCGTACCATTCCAAGATAACACGCATAACTTCTCTTCCTTACCATACAAAAAAAACGTATGTAGATTGAGAGAAGGTTCGTAGTTATTAAAGTTGCTACTTTTTAATAAGGTGGCTTAATGGCAGCACTTATCTACCACCATAATAAATTGCTTATTCTAAAAAAAAAAAAAAAAAATTATGTTTAGTAAATATGTGTAGTTAAATGCCTTATCAAGATAGAATAATAGGATATATCAGAAAATTGAAGATAAAAATATTATTTTTAAAGTTCTATAATGTGATTGGGACTAAAAGTATCATTTTTGGTAGCGGATCCTCTGTTATGATCCCCGTGATATTGGGCGTGACATGCCAAATACATTCAATTTTGCCCTTATAAAGTACAATAGGTGAAGGCAAAATTATCATTTTACTCTCAGGTGTATTTGACATATCACACCCCATATCACGGGAGCTCATAATAGAAGATCCTCACTCATTTTCGAAGGATTTGCTCACATAAATGATAAGAATATATGTTATACATGCTATCTTCTTATGGGTAGGAATTTAACGGTTCATTAGTATCAATTGCACTTTTGGCTTGACAAAGTGTTTTAAAAAGCCAAACTCAGCTTTAGCATTAGTAAAAGCTAGAGAATTTAGAAAATGTCTCTCAGTCAGGTTGATCCTGATGGAGCTTTTTGTTGATAGCCGCTAGTCCAAGTGGTAGAGACAGAAACTAACTTCCCACCTTTTCATTTATCGAATTGAAATGATCTAATTGAGACAACGTATATGCTATTGTACGATTGTATGGTACATGTGTCGCTGATCCATGATCTTGAAAGGCCATACTGATCTTAGAAGCCGGTTAATGTGGTGGGCTCTTTTATGACACATGTCATCCTACTATAAATGACGTTCACAGGAGGTTTCCTATGAGCCAACTCACAGAAGATCCTCATCCGAAAAAATATCATTTGATGAAAGGGAAAAATTTTGTGCTTCCTTTGTTCATTAACCAATACTAGGTTTCTAGTGATAATTAGGGGCCCAGGTAGGGTTTGGGTTGTATGAGTTGAGCTTGTGCTCTATAATTAGGCTCGCGAGTCGAGTCTAAGTCTAAAAAAAGCTCATTATTTTAAGGAGTTTGAGTCGAATTTGGTTAGGCTCGGCTCTATTTGTATATGAGATTATACTTCAATATTTTTATATTTAATATTATATATTAATATTAAACAAATATTAATCTATTATATTAGATATATAATAATAATCATCAACTAGTAGGCTCTCCAGTTCAAGAATTGGAGCTCACAGATACGAGTCCCTGGGTTTTTTTTTTTTTTTTGGTAAAAGCGATACTGTTATAATAATTAAGAAATAGTCTTACAGCATTGTTGATGGGTACATCTCCCCTGTAAATCAACGAGCATAGTCTTGCACAAACCCGGAGTAGGCTGTGTGAGATCAACAACTAATCCAACAGGACAATTAGCTCCCAGTTTAGCAAGAAAATCGGCACAATTATTAGATTCCCTAAAGTTGTGCCTTATAGAAACATGCCAGTCTCTACTTAATAAGTTCTTACAACCATAAATAAGGTTAAAGTTTGGGTCTAAAGGATTTATGTCTTTTGATAAAGTATCAACCGCCATTTTAGCGTCGACTTTCTAAGATCTCAAGCTCGTCAAAGTCCTTCTCGTACAACCCAAAGCTCGGCAACGGTGTTGGTCGCTTCTCCCAAGTTCTTATAGTAGCCGGTGATCCATCGGCCATCATCATTTCTAAATATTCTTCCCATTCCTGCTTTCCTTGGGTTTCCTTTTGAGCTCCTGTCAGAGTTGACCATCATCCAACCTTCTCTTGGTGGTTTTCCACCAATGTTTCTCCATTCCTTGCTTGAGATTACTTCATTAGACTTGATATATGGTCCTTGCGGGTGGGGTCATATATCCGGGGGTTATCCTGTTCCCACTAAGTGAGGTCAGGGGTTCAACGTCACCCAAAAAGAAATACTATAATATTAATATATGTGTACTAATCTATGCTTTTTTGCGAGATCAATCTTTTATGAGTTGAGCTTTTGCGAGCCGGGCCCGAGTCCAAAATATTTTAACGAGTCTGAGCTTACAAATTTTTAAGCAGTCAAGCCTGAGCCTTGTTAGAGGTTTATGAGTCCGAGTCGAGCTGAGCAAAACTTAGCTCCGCTTGTTTACAACCCTAATGATAATGTCATGAATAGAAGGGGGGTTACATGGGTAACCTGCCCTGTCCCTAATGAATGGGGTTTTATATATAGTTTATATATATCAAACCAACCCCAGTTGTTATTTAAGTTTATGTTAATCATTATGTCAAAAAAATTAAGAGCAAGTTTAGTGTAGGGTTGGATGAAACTTTGCAAGCTGGCTTCATTTTAAGGACCTTCTTCCAAGAATCATGCTTTGATCAGACAAAGCCATCTTTGCAGTATTTCTAAAACAATTTTAAGTTCTTTCAAGGGTGAATGTGGGATTACCCTTTTGATGATCTCTTGATAGTAACTTCAAAGCTACCTTTCTTCCTTTTATCTCTTGTTAGGCCCACAACAGTACCTGATTTGAACTTATTCTTAAAGGATGGCAAGAAAGTGACTGTTGCAATTTTTTGTATTTTTTGTGTGGATACATACTCTATCAACTTCTCACTTCATCTTTGAACCCCTCACCACCTTTCTATCCCCTTCCCTTCCTTTCCAAGTTTCAATCCAAAGCTTTATTCTTCAACTTGTGGTGAATCTTATATGTAGTTGATCTTTATTCAAACTTTGGCTAAGTTAATTGAAGTTAATATTAATCAATCCCTAATTTGAATGTGACAAGAACTATTGGATTTATGTGATGGGTCGACCCAGTTGGTTCGATCGATTTATTTATCCTGAGTCCCCACTTAAGTATCAGACGTTCATTCTTGGTGTGAGACCAAGTGATTTGGACTCCATCTCCTAATGGGATTAGGAGAAAGTCCAAGATAAAGTTGAGTTGAGTCTTCTATTTTAGGAGACCCTCATTGGACCTCACGTTTTTTAAATTTTCAATCCTAGGGAATCTCTCTTCTCTCATATTTTGTTCTCCCTTTTGAGATCTAATTTTGCTACTTAGATTCACATACAAAGATCTGATCATTTAAGTGTAGGAACATTATATACAGTTCTAGCAATCACATATTCCGATATAAGACGTCTTTTCATTCGATAGAGACCTTTTGTTGCAGATCTGAATCCGTGTACATGAGGTATGTGATCCAGTTCAACTACAGCCTTCAATTTCAATAAATAAATATGGCTTAAATGATTTGAATTTTAATCGGGTCATTAGTAATTACTAAGGATATTTTCATTATTTATTCTTTTATACTGAGATTATAATCCTAAATTTTGTTCTTGAGGCATCCCTGTAACCCTGTCCTTGATTATAATGGATTTTTAGGATGCGTCACGCCCTTGTTTTTTAGCAAAATATTTTTCACGTAAAATCTCTATACCTTATTGTTTACTTTTTCTTTCGTTATTATTTATTGGTTGATCTCAACATGGGGTCGGATCCTCTGTGGGTAGAGACAATCCGGGGGCGAAATGATATTCTCGCACCCTGGGCTCACGTCCGGAGGGCAAAAATACCATTTTGCCCCCAAAGTTGTCTCTACCCACAGGAACACCAGCGCGGGATCCCCAGAGCAGGATCCCGTCTCCTCAACATGAGCCACAACATTGCACAAGTTGACCTTCTTACTAGTGACGTCGGGTCCCCACTTGAAGAAAACGTTTTCTTTTGGTCTTAACCACGTGGTGTCCCCACACCCAATGGTGTGGGACTAATTCACGTTCGTGGCGGGGTGGGAGCAATTACGAAAAACCCATGGCGACCAGTGCTTCTAGTTCTAGTGGGATTCGAACTTAGACTTGGAAGAAAACTTTTTACACATAATATGCATGATATTAGCATCGACCACATTCTGACGCCACATTGGATCATATCCCTAACTGTGATCATGTTAAAATGTAGTTAAAAAACAACCGGGGTTAGAGTAGGCTTGTCCTAATCGTTATCTCATTCAGCAGCACGTGTCTATAACTAACCCTAAGCTATTTGAATATTATTAATAGTCATTTTCATCTTGTTTCAGTATGACTATTATATGGTTTTGTTGATTATATTAGCTTATTGAATGTAAATTAAAATAATACGTGGAGGTTAGAATACTGTTGGGTTTGGTAGCTATGTTTTTCAAGTTTAAACACTTCAAATCAAGACCACACACTAGTAGGTTGATGACATGTGCATAAACATTTTTTTCTCTTCAGATCTGGTTTATTGTTGATTTTCATACTTGAGATCTGGTCATTTGAGTGTGGATACTACTGTGTGTGGTTCTAATGATCATACATACGCGTACCGACGTGGGATGACATTCGATTCGATAGAGATCTTTCATTGTAGATCTGAGTTTTTGTGCATCGAGGTACGTGATCCAATTCGTTTACAACCTTCATTGGTATTAGAGTTGTTGTGATTCGTCTTCGTTGGATTGAGGTATGTCGAGAAACCTCGTATAAGAAGCAACCTAGTTGCTATTTTTATAGAAAACAACACATACAAAGCATAGTTGCATCGATGATCATTAAAGAATCTTTTTGCAACCATACATTGTGATCATTATTTTAGGGTGATTATTATTCCTTTTTAACACCTAAACAATGTTGGATCGAAGAGCATAAGAGTAGGTTTAAATTGGGTTGAAGATCGGATTTGGAAAACCAAGATTTTTTGGTTTTCAATTAGCCGAATAGGGCTTGTCAGTGAACCAAAACAATCCCTCTGCAAACTGAAGACCAACCGAAGACTAGCTGAGCTAGCCTTCGATCAGTCAAAAAGAATTTTCGTTTGAGTGTGGATACTACTATGTGTGGTTCTATTAATCACACATATCGACAAGGGATGACATTCGATTCCATACAGATCTTTCATTGCGGATCCGGGTCATGTGCATCGAGGTACGTGATTCGGTTCATTTACAACCTTCATTGGTATCAAAGTTGTCATGATTCATCTTCGATGGATTGAGGTATGTCGAGAAACCTCATCTAAGAAGCAACCTAGTTGTTATTTTATAGAAAACATCACATACAATGCTTAGTTGCATTGATGATCGTTAGAGGATCGTTTTGCCAACCATACATTGTGATCATCATTGTTTTAGGGTAATTATTATTGCTTCTTAACACCTAAACAATGGTGGATCAAAGAGCATAAGAATATGTTCAAATCAGATTAAAAATCCGATTGGGGAAACCAAGTATGCCGAAGAATCTCTCTTAAGTACGCCAAAAAATCTTTAAGTATGTCGAAGAATCTCTGTAGAGATCTCACAAATCTAAAGCCAAGTGTAGAGCACAATGAGAAATGACAATAGTTTTCTTACTCCAACACTTGTCCTCATTTTTGGCCTAAGCCCTCCTAGGCTTTATATAGGACAAGGGAATCTCTAGGATGGTGACAAGTGCCACCATCCTTCTCACTTGCAACCGCAACCAAATAAATCACCTCATTAACTTGGCAACTCCCATATTAATACATAACGGCTAAGTTAATGAGTGCTCTAATGGTCAATTAAATACTCCCCATTTATCATAATTCATTTATTGCAACTCAAGAGACCGTATCTCGTCGTCACTCGACTTCATCAAACCTTAGGTCGACGTGCCGAGGTTCAGCTCAGCCGTCGACGATAATTATGCCGGTATCTACCACACCTTAAGGACGCTGGAAACCCTCCTGTCAGGCTCTCGTCCAAGACAAAGATCTCATCTCCGACAAACTCCTGCAAATCACATACATATAATTAGTCAATGTACTTGATCAATTATTCATATGTTTGATCCTATCGTGCTAGACGCAATCCTCAGTTTGACCATCTCTTTCTATGCCATAAGTTCATTCTTGCAATTGTCGAACATTTCTAGACCTCCAAGATGTCAAAAACGGGCCCGACATTGATAAGTTTCATCCTGTCGGGGTCCCTTTTGCTAGGGTTTGGAATTGGTAGGCCCGAGCACCCCCCTCTGGGTTGGCCGGGACCCCAGCATGGCCGGGCGTCGAGGCTTTTTGGCCTGGGCATCCTCCTTGCTGGGATCAGCCGAGACCTTGGCATGGGTGGGTGTCTAGGCTTTTTGGTTTGGGTGCCCCGACCCCCCTGCTGAGGTCAACCATAACCTCGATATGGGTGCGCACCCAAGCTTTTTGGCCTGGGCACCCCCCTTGCTAGGGTCATCCATTTAATGCCGGGGTGGCCGAGCACCTTGGCAACAAAAAGTGTCGAGGTGTCCGCCAATCCCGACTTCGACTTTGGTGATGCATTTTGCCTTTTTCTCATTCCTTTGCATTTTTACAACTTGATAAAGGCATCCTCGGCATTTTCCGAGCCAAGATTCAAAAATTTGTCGAAATTTGCTTTTTCTCTTATTTTATTTCTTTTGGGAAAAATATCTGTCTCAGCTCCTTTCATGGTATTTGCTGAGAAGTTTGGGACACCAAAAAGACTCGTCAAATTCTCAGTCGTTCGCCGGAAATGCCCGGCGAACCTGGTTTGGCAAAATTAACCAAAGTTGTTAATGTCTCAAATCCCAGTTTTATGCCAACTTGGCAGTCTAATAAGTAATGATGTGGCTCGGGACCTGCCATCTCACCTCGTTATCCTGACATGGCATTCGTGACAAAAATAACCATCAACAATATATATATGATAATACTTTTGATATGTAATTCTTTGAAAAATGAAAAACTAGTAAAGGATTAGAATCCTTTTAATTAAGGTAATTAACATAATCTTGATATTGGTGATGACGGATTTGGTAAAAGGATAAAATGTATTAAGAGGAACCAATTACAATCATCAACCAGAGAGTAAGGTAGGTAGTCTGTCTCAAGA
>JAUPMG010097037.1:0-12395 GCA_031762675.1 Pachysandra terminalis
CACATCGACTAAGTATGGGATTAGTTGGTGGTTTATAAGCACTTGGGCACCCTTCTCTTATAGACCGGTTTATGAGGATGAGTTCTACCCAATGTGTTCTTAACAGAAATCGAGTCTGAATCCTGAATCTTAGCACTCCAGAAGAGCAATGAAGGATCAAAAGAAGCAAAACCTTTTGCAGTTAGGAATCAAATCTAAGCATTTTACAAGAACCGAAATCAGAATCAGCGAAAGACGAGATGTTAGAGTAATATTACCTCCTCTCTTCCGACTCTTTTTCTTCTCCTTCTTCTCCTTCTTCAGTCTTGAATTTTCGAGAAGAGCAGATAATTTGAAGCTTATAGCGTTTGGTAATTGCAGTCTTTCTTGAAGGTCTGAAAGCAAGTGTCGGGGACGAGAGCTGCACAGAGTACGGCATCCTGACAAAGTTAGGGTTTGAAAGAGAATTGGAAACTTTCAGCTTTTCATTGAAGAGCTATTGAGCTTCTTCTTCAGTTTCTTCTTCGTGAAGATGAAATCAGAAATCCAGTCATCTCTATCTTAAACAGTACATAACGGACGGCTCCTTTTCTTGGCGCCGAAACTCTATTTAGTGTCCTCATGTTTTATTTTTTATTTTTAACTTTATTTATTGCATTATTGGTGTCAACACTAGACAGCGTATGGGCTCGAGCTAGGGGTGTACAAATGGGCCGGGCCATGCTTGCCAACTTGTATGAGTCGAACTTGAGCTCTATAATTAGGCTCGTATGCCGAGCTCGAGTCCGGAAAAAAAGGTCATTATCTTACAAGATTGAGCCGAATTTGAGTAGGCTCAACTGGATTAAAGCTTGGCTCGGTTTGTATATGAGATTATTCATCCATATTCCTATATCTTATATTAACACTAGACGTACATATTAAAGTTTGGCTCGGTTTACGAGCCTGAGCTGAACTGGGCAAAGCATGGCTCGGCTCATTTATAGCCCTACACGCACAACACGATTTGTATGGAGCATGACCTGGGATCATGGTCCATGATACGGCACGGCCCAAGCGCGGAGCACGACTGGATTTTGGCCATATTAAAGGCTAAAGCACGGGCATGGCCCAATATTGGCCAGCTCAGCACCATAATAATCATGCCTCGTGTCGGACCCGCAGAGCCTGAATTAGGCACTAGCCTTATCGTATCGGGCCAGCACACGCCATTGAGATGGAGTCACCTTGAAGCCACCTTGAAAATTTCCTGCATTTCATTACAATGTATTAAGACGTAACTCAGACATGGTTCAGTTCAAAACCAACATATGCATTCTAAAGCAGGTGAAATTCATTCCAGGTTAAATTATAATTCCCATTACAAAACCGTTTTGAGTTCAACACTCAAGTAAAAGATCAGCTCTCACAAAAACATTACACTTCTGCAACTAGGAAAACTGACTACTCTAGAATTCTCACATATTGTACAAGGCCTCCAATTAATGAACTCAACTGCACTAACAATGGCGAGGAAAAAAAAAAAAAAGAAAAAAAGAAAAATCGATACGATAAAAAATATGAATCAGAACTGCAAACAGGATTCAAGTAATGGCGCTTTGAACTTATTTGCTGCGGTTTTCTTCCAGAATTCTTTTGAACTCCTCGCCGGCTGCAATGAGCCCTTTAACAGTATCAAAGGTAGTGAGCTCCTCGCCGGCTGCAATGAGCCCTTTAACAGTATCAAAGGTAGCGAGCTTAAGACTGCAAAAGAATCAAGGTTCATGATCAGTTCATAACGCAGAAGCCATGAGTGGCAATATAAATAATCAATGACAAAGAATCAACTCTCGAAACTAGACTCGGGCAAGTGGACTCTGGGTTTATGATGAGTCTTGAATTTAAAATCATTCATAAATCAAAGAAATTGTTGATCAGGATCAAGCAGTAGGAAATAAACACAGTAAAATGAAGATCAAAACAATGCACACATGTATACGTGGTTCGGTAAAGCCTACGTCCACGAGAGAATAAGTTTTCACTATGTAAAAAACAAATTTGGGTTACAACTTATAGTCCTACCCAATATATAGGGCAAATCCCCAATATACCCTTGGAGCCCCAGGTCCCTCTCCCTTGGATCTAGAGACTAGTGAATAAGAGCCACCCACTATCTCTAACAGAAATCTTGGTATCTTTATTCCTTATCTCGGAACCTTTTTTTTTTTCAACCATACACCGCCATTACTGATTCACATCATCCAAAATTTTAATCAGAAGGTATCGAAGGTTCATCAACCTGATCGAATCGATAAAGCGTTTGCTATTTCTATTTTTTCCTTTATTTTTCCACTTTTTTCCAAACAAACCAATAGAGTATAAAGATGGGAATGCACAAATGTAAATAAACCTGATGCTACAAGAGAATGGAAATAGACCTGCTGCTGGGAAGGCTTTTCAGTGCATTGGGCACAACCTGTACAATCCGATGAAGCCGTCACGTGCGACAATACCTGAATCAATACCAGGTAATCAGAAGATTGAAATATTTGGTAATAGGGATGGGTACATTTAAAACAGAAGGAAATAAGAAATCTAAGTTTCATGCAAGCAAATTGAAAGATCAATCATGTGGTATTACAAAAAAAAAGTTGATGCTTAATCTAGAAACTTAACTTGACCTAGCATTACTAAAGCTTGAGCATAAACCACACAGGTTAGCTCAACTGGCAGGCTGTCCAGCTCAGGAACTGGAGGTCCCAGGTTCGAGCCCCCTCAGACCAGAGATTCCTATTCGATGTTAAGTAGTATGGTAGAATCATTTGCTACTTTCTTACTCTACAAAAAGTTTCATCTGCCACACTCAGTAGGTTCATTAATCACAACTCATAACATGAATTTTACCTGGCAAGGCATCCAGAACAGTCTTGTATGGCGTACCCTTCATTTGCATTTGCCTTCTCACAGTGTCCAAAGGACAACACATAAGCGTGGCAAGAGTAGCAGATACCAAAGCTGTTGCAAGAGATGATTCTGTTCTTTTTTGATACTTCTCCGGTAGAGATTTCTTCACCCTGCCACACATAAAAGAGTGAAATTTTTATATACAGATTTTCCAGTCGTATTTCCCCCGCTGATATATATATATATATAAGGTATTTCACCAAAAGAGAAAGCTCACAAATCAAAAATGCAGAAGTTCATAGCAATGTGAGGTGCTATTCCAATAAGAGAAGGTCCAAGACCACTGTAAAAGGAGGCAATTCCTTCTTCTCTTAGCATGTTAAGTGCAACCTGAAAGCCACCCACTAAACTTGATTATTTCATGCAAAAATGTGATCCGTCATAGCTTTATCAAATTTTAGAATTCTTACCTCGGACATAGTTCTGTACCCAGGTTCAACTGCCAATCTTAACCTCAGTACATCTAAAGGATATGTTACCTACAAAGATGTTTGAGCTCAGAAGTTTGACTATAGGATACATATTATAAGTTTCATGCATGCATTGTAAACATAGTGTTTAAACTCAGTATTGGATCAGGGATCATCCTGGCCCAATACCGAGTTGGATCAGCGATCCAACTCGGGATTGGCCGATCCAAACATGGACTAATTTTTTTATTTTTTTTAAATCATAAATTTTTTTAGGGGTGACGGGTGATCCATATTGGATCGTCCAAAACCGAGTAAGAGACCTTAAGCAATTTTTGGGATCGGCTTGGGATCGTGACTCGTCCCAAGCCAATCCCGAGTTGTATCGGCTGATCCAAGATACGTAACACTATGAATTGTACATAGACACACAAATATATGTGTACATATGAATATAGGCAAAATCTAGGTCTGGTATTTAAGTACCCATTAAAGGTCTTGGACACCAGTTTTCAACAAGTGTCATGTGATTATAAAGGAACAGAACCCACTATCTTATGGTTCTTACTGCGGAGATCAAGTGTGTCCATATATCATCAACTTGATCAGATAGATGTGTTGTGCATACACGTGTGTACATGTGCGTTCGCCTGCATATAGACAAACTAAAAGAGGTTACGCAATTAATGCATTCCATGGACATCCAACCTTGCTATTTTCTTAAATGTCTTTCAAATCCTAGGCCTGGCAATTCTAGGTCGGATCCCATCGAATAGCTTTTCCTAGACACCTGAATAAGAGTATCTATCCTGATAGTTTCAATAATACCTAAAATTCAGGAACTGGAGGTCCAAGGTTCGAGTCCCCGGGCTTACCTGATATATGGTCCTTGTGAGTGGAATCATGTATCTGGGGTTTACCCTGTCCCCACTTAAGTGGGGACGGGAGGTTTCACGTCCGGGAAAAAAAAAAGACTAAATTCAGATTCGCAAGGCAGATATTTAGAAGCCATAGAGGTGAAAAATCTGCCAAAAAGCCATAACAATAATAAAATATAAAAAATTGAGAGAGTAAACTAATAGCAAATTCATTTCTTGATACTTACAAGAGTGGATGTCATACCAGCACAAGCCCCTGCAGCAAGTCGTCCAAGAACAGAGAGCTCACCCTCATTTCCTCTAAAAAATTTCTATGATCCCACATGTAGATCAAGGTTACATTTCACAAATAGTACTAGATGATTATTCTAAATTCGAACCATACTCTATAAGTTTCACTTAAGGTTAATAAGACTGTTACCTTATAACTCTCATAAGCAAAAAGTTGGACAGCGCTATAAGGTATGACGCGTATAACCTGAAATAGTTGAAACAATTTGTTGAACATCGAAACTAAAGCTTATCCCTGAAATTTAGGAAATGGGAGATGCATACTACCTGAGGAAGATTTCCTTTCCAGAATCCTTTGATCCCCTCCTCCTTTCCTATTAGTGCAATAGCCTGCAGTTACAGGTACCAGTATGCAGATGTTATCTGATAGGGAAAGCCCATTTTACATGGACAGGCATAACATGGTACTTCCCAAAGGTCAATACCCTGTCACACCTATGCAAGAATATTACATCAAATGAAAACTTGTATTACAAATAAAGCAGGAATCATAATCAAAAAAGTTAGAAGGGATGAAAAAATGGGTCATTAATCCACACAGGCTAGCTCAACTAGCAGACTCTCCAGCTCAGGAACTAGAGGTCCCAGGTTCAAGTCCCTGGGCATACCTGATATATGGTCCTTATCGGTGAGGTCATGTATCCGAGGTTTATCCTGTCCCCACTAAGTAGGGTCGGTCCACATCACCAAAACAAAAAAACTGGATTATATATATACATATTCTTCTTTAGATTTTATTCTATGTTTATATTATCACTTATTGCATCAACAAAAGGTAGTAATTTGAATGCTTATTCCCTAGATAAAGCATCTGAATGGAACAAGGGCCTGAAAAGGTTCCTAATTATCCTAACAAAGCCCTACGACAAATAATCATGCTTTGTGAGTAGACAAGAAACCTACCTAGATTAGGAATGAAGATTTGTAATCATTTTGCAAATTATATATAATAAGACGCCAGGGAAACTGTTGAAATGCACCAGTCAGAAGTCGGTTGTGATATGGATTTCACACATGGCTGATGTTTCAGAAAATTCCACTTCCCTACATGTATTTCCACATGATCCCACTTCACACACTAAGTGTCAACCCTAAACACATTTGCCACATGGCAAAAAAAAGCCTCTATATCTAATGTCTTTTCTTGTAAAGAACTTAAAAAATATGTACAAATTTGATGGCTTCTACTACACATGACAAAACTTGATACATATGATGATAACCTAAAAATTAATTTATAGTCTTCATAAATGTATAATGCAAAGAATGTGGTACATGTGCAACAATAGCCACAAGGTACACAACAGAGAACATATCTCAGAAGCTGCAACACACCTCAATGAAACCAATGGCCTTCTGAGCACTTTCTTGCCCCACCCGCAACCCGTGAGTCTGCAAGCAAAGTAATCAATGGAAAGTACTAAGCAACATTTCTGAAATCGAACAATTAAAAACTGAGGATTTTACAAATCTCACTTCCCATAAACGTGAACAAATAATAAGAATGCATTATTTTTATCGTATATTATGGCCTTTTAGACCGACCCAACTAAGAAAAAATCAAAAATCTATTAGTCTATTACACAATGAAAAGGTAATACAAAATTGAGATTATTCCAACAGGAAGAAAAAAAAAACAATTTTTTTAAATGGAAAAGAAAATAATTAATTGAAGAAATTCAAACCTAGGAAAGATCATAAGAGGAAAAAAAAAACATAGAACCAACCCCATTTCTGCAGTCAAGGATATCAGTAATGAGTTGACTAAAACAAGGCTTTCTAATAAAGATTGTAGATAGAGGAACCTGGTTAACTACAAAATAGTTAAAGATAATATAAATTTAAGGAAAAAAAAAACTCCCAAATGCTACAATAGAACATCGTTCAAGATCATAAAACAGCATTATTTCATATTTGGAAGAAAACCCATATTTGAGAGGGCTCAAATAAAGGTATATAGTTGCAGCACAACAAATAAGAGAAAATTCCAACATCTCCTTATAGATATATGAGAGAAATGCATACGAAATAACCCCAACAAAAACACAAATTCAACAAAATTCTCTAGAACAAGACAATTAGCTTAAGAAACCTCTGGCTTAAACCAAAAGATAAAAAAAAATACAGAATCAATTGGTTTAGAACCTGCATGAGCAGCTTGATTCGGTCGAGAGGTGCCGTGACAGTCTTCGCCGCAGCGCCGGCGATTGCTCCGGCAGTGAAAAGCGCTGCGTCTTTAGGCACGAGTGCCAATAACGCCAATGGATGCTTGAAGAGCTGCTCAGTTGTGGGTTCCAACAACTCCTTTGCTTCTTTCTTCTCCGCCATTGAAAGACAAGCAAAAGAACCCAAACTTCCCCAATTCTCCCTCCATTGTTCTTCTACTGATTCTTCACAGAAACCCTTCTTAAAACTCCCAATTCCTGGAATCTTTCGCCACACCAACACATTCTCCACTCTCATTTCCTCGTTAGATTCCTTGAAAACGAGAGAGAGAGAATTCGTTTCTGTTCAAACAAGGAGATAAGGCAACGAAGAGAGGGAAATAGAGAGATTTTCTGAAGGATTGTACTAATGGGCCCAGTTTAGTTTTTTGGGCCCGGTAACTGCAATGGGCTCAGTATCCTAATGGACTATACTGTATGGGTTTCATCCACCTGGGTTTGGACTTGGTTATAAGGATGTGGGCTTGACAATCATCATCACATCTTTCCAACCCTTGAGTTTCAGCTGTAAAATGTAGGGGTGTCCAATCGTGCCTGTCAGGTCGACATGGTACGGTACGACAATAAGTGGATTGGGCCCGTCCTTTTGCCCATAGTCTAGTAAAGACCCAATCGGCCCCTATACCCATCGTATCTGGGTCGCGCCGTGGGCCATGAACCCAGGCCTGACACTACATTATAAATCTTGTTGTGCTGTGTCTAACATGGCACAAATCGTGTCATGCTGTGCCTGGACCTAGAGGTGTCCAATAATCGTGAGGACCGTCATGACACAACTTGTGCCTAATCATGCTTGGACAATAAGTGGGTTGGGTCCGTCCTTTTGGCCATAGTCTGACCAAAACCCAATCGACCCCTGTGCCTAATAGAGCATGGGTCGTACCGTGGGCCATGAACCCAAGCCTGACAGGAAGGAACCTTCGTAGTACACTTTACTCATCCCCAGTAAACACCTCTGGATGATAACTTTTACTGACTTCAAAGGAACCCCTAAAAAGGAGTCCTTAAAAGGTATGTTCTCACCTTCATTGCCATATGCCACCTTCGAATGACATTGGTGAACTCGCGAGACTTACTTGTACACTTTACTTAAGAGTACTTTAAAGGAAACATATATCTTTCAACTAAAGTCCAATTCAAAGGCACTTGAATTGGTTACTTAACCCAGAACCTGGGAATAACTTATGATAACTTTTCCTTACAGAGATGATTGATCGTGAAAACCGAATTACTCAGTAAAAAACTTATATTTAAGATCTCTAGATGGGTAAATTCGTTAAATATACTGATTACCTTGTAAAAGGTATAAAGTTACTTCGGCTTCTTTCAAAGAAATATGGATTGAACTACCAAAAAGGGGTCCTTCAAAAATGAGCAAAAGCCTGAGGAATGTCTATAGAACTCGAATGACTTGTTTATGTAAAGAGGGTTGCAGTAAATCCCTAATACAATCACGTGTTAAAAACATCAGCTACTTATATATCTAATATATATCTTATCTAAGGGGATTTTTGTCTTATCAGGTGATGGTGATATGAACGGAAAACGTTGCTTTATGGAACTTTATGCATGTACCACATGTCATTTAGTCCTTGATCTTCTAGGCTCTAAGGCAACCTATCACAGAGCAAGTTCATCTGATTGAATGACTCACTACAATTTCTTTCAGGAAATAACTTAACCGCGTTGAATACGCGTAAATTTGGATATGCGTTGCTGCATAGAGATATTTCCAAACTCCTCTCTGAAAAATTGTCTAATTGACATATGTCCTGGTTAAGAAATGACGCCATTGGATCCTTTTTTTATAAATAGAAGAGCCTACCCACAAATCAGATTATTCATTGATTTGTAGACTTATTCACAATCTGAATAATTGTTTGAACATTGAAAATAACTTATCACCTTCAAGTAAAACTCACAGATACGTGAAAAACAAACAGTGATAACTTATCAAAAAAACATATAAGAAAGACTAGTATCCTTCGAACACTGAGGTTCCTTTGCTCTGTGGTGTGCGTTCTTATTGACACACTTGACATCTCAACCTCCCTTCTTTTGATCATTTCTTTGTCTTGTTTATATATCAAATTTGGGAAGAAACACTCTAAATAGAACGGTTACGCGACAGTTTAGGCTATCCTGAGACAAACTCTCCGAACTACATCTCTGTTGATGCTCTTGTATTAGTGAATCCAAACTTTACCAAATAAAGTATTCGAATTTTTGCTTGTTACAAATTCAACATCACCATTATAAATGCATTAATATTATAATTGATGATTATTATTATATATGATATTTAGAGCATCTCCAATGCAAGAAGTCATTTTCCACTCCTCAAAACTATATTTTAACGATGCTACAATGTCAAAAGCTATAATTTGGCAATTATGTTCCAATGCAACAAGTCGTCAAAAAATTCATTTTTTTGACAAAACAACCAACAACCATTCTCAACTACCATTCCTCTTCCCAGCTACAATTCCCAATTATCATTTTTCCATTTATAAAAACTATCATCATCTATCTAGAAACTACATACTATATTTTCAACATTGTTCATTTTAACATCGCAATGAGCAGTTTGAGAAGAGCGATTTTGAGAGGAGATTTCGATGATTCTTCGTCTGATAAAGATCAAAGCACAGAGGTTGTGCAACTTTTAGCAACAGAGTTTCACAAAAGGAAAGTGTTACGAGATAACCAACAAACTATGCATGTTGGTCCTATAAGTTGTCAGCGATACATCCATCGTGACAGAAAATCCGACAACGAGCGACTAATTAATGATTATTTCGTTGAGAATCTCGTCTACCCATCCAACATCTTTCGAAGACACTTTCGAATGAATTGTCCATTGTTCCTTCGTATACTAAATTCGATCCAACAATATGATGATTACTTCGTCCAAAAGATTGACGCCATCAGTGTTAATGGATTATCAGGTTTGCAGAAAATGACTACGGCAATTAGGAAGCTTGCATACGGTATGCCCGCTAATGTTGTTGACGAGTATGTGAGAATTGGTGAAAGCACAACAATTGAGTCTTTGAAGAGATTATGTCTAGGAATCATTGGCATTTATGGAGAAGAATGCCTCAGATCACCGACAGAGGCAGACATTTCCAGAGTGCTACGGGACGGGGAAAAACGTTGTTTTCCCGGAATGTTAGGGAGTTTGGATTGTATACATTGGAATTGGAAGAATTGTCCTACTGCTTGGCATGGACAATTCACTGGGCATGTACATAAACCGACAATTATACTTGTGTCATGCCCCAGATCCTGTAACACGGATCCCTAGGTGGGATGGCACCGATCACAAAGCGAGACTTTCGGAATCCATTTCTGGACCGCGGATTGCCATATCATTACCAAAATAAAATGAGGTAAAATAAAACTAATCTTTATTTCAACAACTCAGATTTTGTGGAAGATAAGTACAAAGATTCAAATAACAATAAATGAATCAAATGGCAACAGAAGAGCCTTACAAAATAAATCCAAAATAATCATTGTCCCAATTTATTACAACAGAAATAGCTAAATAAACTGTAAAGAAAACTGCAGCGTCCAGTCATTCAAAATCAACCTGTAACATAAAGGTTGCGTGAATTTGGAATACTCAGCAAGCATGATCCAGTCACTATCCACATCATCATATATGACCAAAATCCAGCGATTAAAACAATAACAACAACAAAAATGAATAACAGATGTTATGACATGATTATGATGCGAGAATGACCAATCAGATGACCTAATGTATGCTCAAGCAAGAAATGCAATGTAATGTGAGTTATGCCTTTGTTTACATGATATGTTAAGTGTCCCTCATTGTAGCTTCCAAAAAGGTTTCGGGACCAGTGTCCCAGGAACATCCGGTAGTCCCATTTCTGATCTGAGCGCTAACACATGGTTCGAAGTCCACCATATGCTAATTTAAGAGTGTACAAATACTCAAGGTCCAGTCGACCTTATGAATCAACTATGATTCATAACTTATTTCGTAGTCCTTTCAACCCACAGGACTAGGCAACCTATTATTTCCCACCAACCGAGCACACTTAACATTTCATATGAACATAGTATGAATGTACTCTCCTATGTGATATTGATGATAAGTTTCCTTAGAAGCTATTCACGCGCCCATACACATGAATAATCCATTGGAACCCATCATACACATTCCTATGATGCAAATTACAAATAAACATAAATAGGGCTCATCATCTCTTGTTCTAAGTGAAGGCCAACTGAGGAGTGTGTCTAATTGGTTAGCACATGCTAAGGGCAACAAGTAGGTTTCAGTCATTGCAGGTATTCAACCCTAGACCCCACTTGATCCCATCACGAAGCACCAGTAAGCCCGAACCAAAAGACATCCAACCCCTCACACTGTCTCACAATAGGTTTCTGTCTCTGCACAATTGCGCTCGATCGCGTGATCTGTGCTCGATCCCAATACACTCAATCGCATGATCTGTGCTCGATCCCAATGCGTTCGATCGCAAGCTATAGACAGTAACATAGATGTTACTGCCAGCTCTGTTTTCTGGGTTCTAATCACCAGGATTTCTCACAGAACATAAATAGGACTTCCTTGGATTAAATTCATGACTAATCAAAACAACTTATCTACATTGGAAACATCATAAAGACTAACACAAGTATGATCAAATCTCATATATTTCTGGTATAATTATGGAACAAAATCTGAACACAAGAATTATGAAATTCGATATGCGGACACATATAAACCACATGATTCAATTAAATCACAAACGAATAAACATTTAAGATCCTCGTTAACTAATACTTGTAGAATGAGTTGTCATGGATTATATCACAGTTTCCAGAAAACATAAGGTTCGATCATGTAAACCAGAAATCATATTTCAATTTCAATAACAAATGCAAGCATCATCTATAATGATAGAATCAAACCGGATAAGCTACTTACATTGATTCTAACGTGAGTGAAGGCTAACGAATGGAAAATTCTTCGCTTGCAACTTCTCTTCCTCTTCTTTCTGAAATAGAGTTTCAGGGTCAACGTCTCACCCTCAGGTTCTCTCACAATACTCTAATATCATTTAAGTCTTCTTCTCTCAAGCTCTCAGTCTCGCTATCTAATACAGAAGGGATGAATGGGTTAGAGAAATAGGGAAACGTCTCTCTGATTCTCTCCCATGATCAACACGTCCAAGGACACGTTGCAGGGACCAGTTCAGTGCACAATTCATACGTTGAAACGGTTGGGGAAAAATTCTACTTACAAAACTAACCCCAAAGAAAAATTAATAACACTATGGCCCAAAATTCTAAGGTCAAGTTACAAATAAACCCCTAAGTTAGTAAATATACAAACCATATAAACACAAGAAAGTTATAATCAAAATAAATTAATTAAATAAGGGAAAAATTTTGTTAAAGGGTCTTGGTCACTACAACCTACCCCCTTAAAAGAATTTCGTCCCCGAAATTACGCACCTTAATTCGAGAACAGTTGTGGATAGTGTTCCCGAATCTCGGATTCCAGCTCCTATGAAGCTTCAGATTTGTCATGATGGCTCCAGTGAATCTTCACCAAAGGAATAGTCTTGGTCCCCAAGACTTGTTCCTTCCTGTCCAATACTCGCATAGGCTGCTCTACGTAGGACATG
>JAUPMG010097048.1:0-12394 GCA_031762675.1 Pachysandra terminalis
GATTGGAACTCTAATCCCGCAAGAACTCTCCCAAAGAAAACTCCAATTTCGGCTTTATTTTCGGACTGCCCAGAACATCCACTTTGCAACTCGATTTTTACCTAACAAACATTAGAATTGGAATATGTATATTAGAGACAAAGTTGTAGAGAGTCTGTTTATCTTTCCAACGAGACCAAAATCACTTCCATAGGACTTCAATTGAGGGAGTTATAACCACAATACGAAAACTGCTCTGTGCTATAACTGGCAATTCTGCTCGATCGCAAATTGGCCGCTCGATCGCATCTAACTATGCTCGATCGTAGTGTATCTCTGGGCCTTGGTCTAGGCTAATTCTGGACTTGTTCCATTGGGCTTTGCTTGGGCTTTCACCATGGGGCTTCTACATTGGCTTCAAGGTATAATTAGGCTTGAAATGAAGCCTTGATCATTAGCAATAAAGCTTGATCCCATTGAAGCTTTAAATGGCTTAATTTCAGTCATTTTCTCCTTATCTTTATTAAACCTTCAAAACAAGATAAATACATTAATTCATTCTCATTAACTTCTCTATAAGACTAATAAGCATCAGTAATAAGTCTAAAAGTGCAAGTGTTAGACACTTATCAGTATCAAAATGTACCCATTGCAGCACATCACGATTGTGGCCCAACAAATTCAATGATCTACATTTGTTAACCATTTTATATCACATAAGAGAAAGACAAATACTAAGCTATGAAAAATTAATACTAAAGAATGAAACAAACGCAACACAAACATCAATAGATTCAAAGCCACTTAATATAAGGATGGAGAAGCTAAGATGTAAAAGAGCACAAAGGAAACATGAGCTGAGAAAAACAATCTGCAATAGAACACCAACAAGGCAGCATATTTCTTTTGGATTGGAAAGTTAATGATCGAAAAAGAACTCAAACAAACTACAAGCCAAATAATAATAGTCTTCTGTCATGACCCGATTCCAGGGTATACCCCTCAAGGGTCACCTACCAGAATCCGGCGACACAACTCTCACCCCCTCCACAAGAGGTGGCGAACAAGTGAATAATCAAGAGATGAATCTAAATAATATTAAATACTAGATATGTCTTACCAAGATCATTACTAACCATTACAAAGATGAAGCTTCTACCCAAGCCCACCAGTTATCTATCAGAGTAAGCAGTAACCTGAAAAAATATATATCAATGAGGGTAAGCTATAAAGCTGCTAGTAAACCCACAATAACCGGGTATTTACTCAAAAACACAAACCAGTAATAAATATGTAATACCATATTGGTGGATTCTGATGATACATAATAGTTCTTGATCTCTATGTCATTATGTTCTTAACTATTGTGAATCAGCTTATGATTATGATGATAGTACATTACTTGTATGTATACAATTCAATTTTTAATTTTATTATGAGTGATTGTCTGTATTTAATCAATTCATATCTCATATTTATATGATTCTGCCTGTTGAATACACTTAACTTTACTATTAATATCTTATTGTTATTTGTTATGAAGTCTTATCCATAAAGCGATTATTACTCCTTACCAATAGTCTCTACATTTCTAATCTTTTATCGGATTAGTCCTGGTCTTAATCACCATTCATTCTTCTATCTATGTAATACTATCTACAGTATTCTCATGAATCTAACCTTATTAACTACATTACACAGTTCTTATTGCAATCTGTGTCCTACATTAACGTCTACTAGTTACAATCTTAAATATTGCTACTTAACAATTTAATCAAACATAATTTCAGCACACTATACAGTTCTCTCATCTATACTCATTAGGATTTGGTATCATCCATGATATTCCACTCACAGCTACATACTAGTATGATGTAGTATGCTCCATGCTCATTCTCAAGAGAGTCAAGTCTCCATTTTTCACAATATCAGTACAATCGCAACCACATGATATGCATGTTACTGCTTCTGTTATGATCACTGGATGCTCACGCTTGATACGAATTGCAACACCATGTAACTCACTCTAGGAATCATGGCCCCTTTTGGGTTATGGATGCCTCGTCGATGCGGACTGCAACACCATGCAACTCACTCTTCGAGTCATTGCCCCTTTCGGGCTAAGGATGCATCGCTGATGCGGACTGCAACACCATACAACTCACTCTTGGAGTTTATGGCCCCTTTCGGGCTAAGTTGCCTCGACGATCAATAGCACATCCCAGTTCATAACCTCCAACAATTAACCAGAAATAAATAAACGTCTGAGTCTATTGGACATCTATGGTCCTCACCCTATCTTTGGGCCTATTGGACAAGTCTGGTCCTCACCCTCACTTTGCCTCTCGAGGAAGCTTCCCAACTCACTCTGAAGTTGAGTCAAAGCTGGTCAACCCGACCATGAAGTCAAATGCAAGGCTTTAGCATTATGATTCAATTAAATTTAACTAATGCAGTACGCAAACAACATCATTAACTAGGAACCAAATGATGATCATCAACGGAAACTATCCACGCGCCCAAACACACAGATAATCCGATTGAATACCATCATAAGTTTCCTGGGTATCCAACATAGGCACAGCATTACAAATCATCATACATCATGGATTTGCATCTCCATGTCTAACATACTTAGAAGCATTCACAAGTCATCATACATGTGCATCACGCTCATACTTGTCCACAGACAACACAATACTAATCTCATGCTTATACATAAAATGAAATTAACAGATATAACCAAGTGTTTCAAGGACTTACATCATCAGCCTTTACTCCACAACACTGCCTTATGCTCATGATTAGGCATAAACATCAAACACAATACATATCTCATGCATGTGCATAAAAGTCATGCAAGGGTAATCAGGCTCATACATGGTCTCACACCATACTATTCTTCAGAGCATAAGATTAAGTCTACGCGTTATGACAACTGATACTATGTCATTATCAGGGTACTGAAGTGTATAAAATTCTTCAGTCTATCCTAGTAGGTCCAGGTAGGTCTCTACCAACCTTAAACCTCACAACAGGTCTCACTCTAGTCCCAGTGAATTTATGTTATCACCAGGGTTTAGTGTCAACCCTAGTCCAATCACAAGTCAACCACACTACCGGTGGTGCAATAAATATAGTGGTGGCATACAAGTTGTAGCCGCACACATCTTATGGTCTCCTCGCATGAGGCATAGTCTAAGTCTCATAGTAGGTCTAGTTGGGCAACCCAGTTGATGGACTGGTCCCTCTCGGTCTCCCAAACATTCTTAAAACTTATCATTCTTTGGGGGATGCATCAGTGGAAGTAGTCCACTTTAG
Organism: Pachysandra terminalis; assembly: GCA_031762675.1. NCBI lineage: Eukaryota > Viridiplantae > Streptophyta > Magnoliopsida > Buxales > Buxaceae > Pachysandra > Pachysandra terminalis. Next base: position 3,301 of record JAUPMG010097048.1, read on the forward strand.
TTCCCCCAAAGGACTCCTCTGAAAATCCCTCAAACAAGCTCCGTCGGTGGGTCATCGGTGGGATCGCCGATGGACCGACAGGGTCTGGTCGGTGGACCGACCCGCACAAGTCAAACAAAAGTTCAATGGTCGATGGGTTCGTCGGTGGACCAACACCCGCCGACTGAAACGTCAATGGACCGATGGGGTCCGCCGACAACCACAAGATGGTCTCTGTTGGTGGGTTGGTCGATGGACCGACCACCCGCCGACGGCCTCCTCGGTGGATGCGTCGGTGAACCGATGGGATCTACCAACGGACTCTAAGCTACATAGGTTGTGTTCCTGTCGGCGAGTCCCTTGGAGGACCGACGATCCCCCGACGAATCTGGTCAACAGATGCTTCGGCGAACAGAGCATCCATCGAAGGGTCAAATCTCCAAATTACCTAGGTCCATGTCGGCGGATTCCTCGGTGGACCGAGGATCCCCCGACGAGTCTGGTCAGCGGATGCATCGGCGGACCAAGCATCCACCGAAGGGTCTAGTCACAGTAGGGTCCCTATCGGCGGACCGACCATCCACCAACGGACGCGATTTGAGAATTTTTTGGGTTCTCCAAATTCCTCCAATGCAACTCCAACTCAAACCAAAACATCAACTAAGTTCAAAAACATTCTTAAGAACATTTTAAACAATTATTGAGCACTCTAAATCATCAATTCAAGAATTTAAAATAAAAATATGCTAGATTAACCTTATGAACCCTAAACTAGGATTTTTAACCTAAATCTCTGATTTCTATGATTATGCTACAATAATGCATGATTCAACATGTTGTAAATTAAAATCCTACGACAACAATTATTAATAAGTAATACTAACAACCGGCATTTGGGTTTTTTCCCAAATACCCAAGAAACTGAGAAAATACTCGCCTGAATCACTGTAGCCGTGTGTTCCTCGTGCTTCATCTTCCGTTGACGTGCTCCTCTTCAATTGCCAATGCTCCAAGCTGCTCCCTTGCCTTGCCTTGATGCGAAACTCCCCTCCTCAAGCTCTAGGTTTCCTCTCCTCTCCTCTCTCTCTCTCTCTCTCTCTCTCTCTCTCAATCTCAGCCAAAATGTAAGGTTTATGAGACAAAAGGGAGTATTTATACTCCCCACCATAAGTTAAGGCCCAGTTTGGTCTGTACAACCTAGGTTTTCACTTAATTGGTGATCTAACCCAAGTCTCAAGGTGTCACCACCTAATTCTAAATCTAGGGTTCACTCACACCCTGTTCTACTCTTCTCTGGGTTAAACTCACTGGTCCTACCTTGCTCACTAGACAAATGACTAAAATACCTTTTCTAGATTTCAAAACTTTCCGGGCCATTACATCTTTCAAGTCATTTTATGGTTTAGCTAAATAGACCATGTTCTAGTTTGGCTAAGGAAGGATTCACGTAACCAAGATTGCTTAGTATCTACCCAAAAATAAAGCTTTTAGCTCAACAACCACCAAATGATTCATAAAATGCAATCGTGGAATCTAAAACTACAAAAGCTATGTATTCATCAGGTAATGATTTTATGTAAGTAGTAAAATCACACTGATAGCAGAAAAGGGTTACAACGAAAGAAGCAGAGACACCATAATTCTGAATTGGATATAAGAGGAATAAGATGGGAAGCAGACAATCAAAAAAACTGCTTGGGTTAGGGTTGAGATGTGTGGGTGTGTGTTTCTTATTAAAAAATCTGCAACGGCTTAAGAAAGTTTGCCATCATTCAATTGAATTCACCTACATTGCAATACCATTAGACCGAAGGAGTGCGAAAATATTATTTCAATTGGGTTGCTCAAGCGAACAATCAACACAACTACAAGCCACAAAATAATAGTCTTCCAAGTCTTTTTAGGGTTTCGCTAAATAAATCATGTTCTAGTTTGGGTAAGGCAGTATTAATGTAACCAGGATTGCGCAATATCTATCCAAAAATAAGGCTTTTCGCTCAACAACCACCAAATGATTCATAAAATGCAATCGTGAAAAAAAGTATGCCGCATCCTTTCAAAATCATAACGCCCTTCTAAAAACACAAATGTGATATTGATATATAAAAAGCCATATAAAAATGATTATGCCCTTCCTTGTGGTAAGAAGAATCTTGCTCAATCTCTATAAGAAACCTAGACATAGATTCTTACTATTACGTGTATTGTTGATTTATTGATTAAAACAGTTATAACCTATTAGGATTTTCTCTAAGAAAGTCAAGTGAAAAAAACTATTGTTTTCATACACAGGTCTCATTATTAAAGCTATCAAAATTTGATAGGTACAATAGGAGAGCTGCACAAAACCAATATCGACATATGCATTGTTGAATCAAAAGGTCTAATTACAAGTAAGTCTAAAACTACAAAATCAGTGAACCAAGAGAAAAGCTAGGTATTCATCAAGAAATTATTTTATGTAAGTAGTAAAACCAAACAGATAGCAGAAAAGGGTTAGAACCAAAGAAGCTGAGACACAATAATTCTGACTTGGATATTGGAGGAAGGAGATGGGAAGCAAACAAACAAAAAAACTGCTTGTGTTAGGGTTGTGTGGGTTTGTGTTGCTTATTAACAAATCTACAACGGCTTAAGAACGTTTTCAGTCATTCAAGTGGATTCACCTACATTGCAATACCAGTACGCCTAAGGAGTGAGAAAATATTATTTTAATTCGGTTGCGGAAGGCAAAAATCAACACAAATTTTTAGTCGAAAACAAATCTTTCAACCCCAAAAATTTGACACACTACAAACATAATATTACCAGCAATTTGGTAAAAACAATAGGCCTACAGCTAGTGCATAGATACAATATTGTAGTTCGTAAGATTATTAGATAAGACTGTTATCGAGCAAAAGAATGAGAATAACGCATTTTAAAAGTAGATAGAAACATAAAGTCGCCTACGTTTGACGTAAGGAAACAAGGTCTCAAGCACCTGTCTTGGATCCCATTACACGGGATACTATCTCAGCCGCTACCAATTCTGTTGGGAGAAAGTAGATACCGGTCCCAGCAGCTTCTTCGCTAGCAACCATGGGCTATCAAATGAGACCAAAGAAAGAAATAGACTGACGTACTAATGGCGTGGGTGCATAGTTGAATGCGCGAAGCCACCGTCCACATATTCTACGTGGAGTCATACTCCGACGATATTCCTGCACAACATTGAAGATAAGATGGATTCATGGATAATGCATGCGAGATGCGGGTGAACAGTAGATGAACCGCTGAAAACATGTTAAAGAAGCAAGAATAAAGAAAAACGTATTGTAGACCGGAAAAGAATCCGCCCACGCCTATGTCGTTTCATAGCCAACCCAACGAATCGAGAACTACATTGCACCACAACCAACGAACAAGTATAAGAACATGAGAACTTCAATTAGTAACATAAGATAATAAGCAGCGAATTGAGACAGGATGGAACATAAGTAAAAAATTAATAGAAAAATAAGAAAGGAAACAAAAAGTATGTAGGAATCAAATTTTCTTACCTTTAACCATCTCATAAGGCAATCTAAAATAAACCAAAAAACAACACTAAACCCATTTTTCTTGTTTTCGAAAGTATATTTGTCTTTTTTTCATCTATTTATTTATTTCTTGGTTCTTGATTTATAATTAGGTTATATACTCTTTTTGAAGTTAGCAATGCTTGCATATTCTTTTCCCCTACTTTGTTGAAAATTTTTCCCATTGATTTATCAATCCTCTCATATGTGCTTTATACATCCTATATCTCTCTAGCAGAGCCCAATCACAAATTTCAGTATGTCTTTTAAGGAAAAAGATCAACTGATTTTGATATTCTACTGTTATCTTATTCAGTTTGGGAGAATCAATTGTGATGCACTTGTGATGGAAAAAATAACTTGGGGAGAATTTAAACCCAAAAAAAAAATACAAGACAAAAGATTAAACACTTGAAATGGTAATGTGTTTTTTGAATGATAATGTATTTTTTTGAAATTAAAAAAAAAATAAACAAAAAAGACCCCCCACCAAAAAAAATTACAAGACAGAAGATTAAACACATCAAATGCAAAACATGACCTGTGAGTCTATGTTTGGCCATACATTACAAGGGCAATGGTTAAAAAAAATTAACAGACCCAAAATTTAGTAAAGTATTAGGGAAGATTACCTGTAGAACCAACTTGAAATGGTTCCTTCTAGAAACAATGAGGAGCAGTGAAAGAAACAGGGGAAGAAGTGAACCGAATGCAGAACATTACCTATGAGTCTGTGCTTGGCCATACATTACAAGGCCAAAGGTTAAGAGAAATAAACAAACCGAAAATTTGCAAAAGCATTGGGGAAGAAGAATTAGAAAAGCATTGGGGATGATTACCTGTAGAACCAACATAAAATGGTTCCTTCAAGAATCAATGCAAAGCAGTGAAAGAAACTGGGGAAGAAGTGAAGCAATTCCCATTAGGGTTCTCCAACAAAGCCAAGGATACAAACATCAAAAGGTACTCTGGGGAAAGAAATTTGTGGATTTCTTTCACATGCAAGCGAGGGAAAGCACGTCCAATTCGATTGCTTGATTTCCTACAAGACAGATTATTTGATTTCACACAAGGCATCTTGACAAGATAGTGTGAGGAAAAACAGATATTGATGAAAACCCTAAAAGAAATGAGCAAAAATGCAAAAGACTACGCATAAGAGAAGATGAAAGGACGGGAAAAAGACTTGGATGTTACGTCGTAGCAAATCAAGCAAACCCTGCAAAGAAATCATTGAAGAAGTTCTAGAACTAATAAAAAAAATGGGACAATACTGGTATTATTTAAAATGTAGGACACCCAAAAAGAGGATAACTTAAAAACTTGGAGGGCAATTTTGGAAAAGGAAATGTGCATCATACGCACCTGAAAAAGGTAGAAGGGCACACCAAAAAGAAGATAACCTAAAAAGTCAGAAGGTAGAAGAGCACACCAAGAAAGAGGATAACTTTAAAAGTTAGAGGGAAATTTTGGAAAAAGAAATGTGCATCTTACGCACCTGAATTCACTTTGATATAAAGGGTATTAGAACTTAAAAAATTGGAGGACAATTTCGGAAAAGGAAATGTGCATCTTATGCACCTGAAAAGGTAGAAGGGCACAACAAAAAGAGGATAACTTAAAAAGTTGGCAAGTAGAAGGGCACACCAAGAAAGAGGATAACTTTAAAAGTTATAGGGCAATTTTGGAAAAAGAAATGTGCATCTTAATCACCTGAATTCTCTTTTATATATAGGGTATTAGACATGTATATCTATAATATATATTTTATATAATTATATATGCACATAAATGGAATCGACTCGCTAGCAAACACGGAGAAGCCATCACAAACCCACTGGCCTCAAAATTGTAAACCATCAGCCTACATGGTTGAGCGCTGACCTGTTGACAGATTGTAACTTCAAGCAACCTACTAGAACACTGTGTACCTAACGTTTTGACCCAATCAGTTTGATATAAGTTCGGTTCACCAAACTTGGGTTGAACGGGTTAACCGAAACCAAACGATAATTGATTCGTTGATACCCATCGATGCGATGGAATAGTATTCATGGTCATATGTCGGCTATCAACAGATCGGATTCAAATCGGAATAGAGTATCATGAAATTTAATCTAATTAGAAGTTGGATCTAATCGGATTGTACTTTATCGAGTCGTCAGATCCAATTGGATCATGGTTCATCAGATCACCAGGTCATAAATCATTGATCAAATTCGATTTGTTCCTGATCGGATCAGATTCAAATAATTATCGGATTTTTCCATAATTCAAGAATTCAGATAAAAAGTAAGTATAGTTATATATATATATATATATATTCCTTAAAACTATTCTAAATTGATGACTTTTTTCTAATACCTTGTTGGAGAAAGGCTGCGCCTGATATTAGCATTCATGATTTAAGGCATTATGATTCAGAGATCTTAATGCACTACAGATTTGTGTAGGGAATTCATGCTAACAATACTTTGTTACAAGAGGTTTAACTTTTTTTTTTTTTTAATTATTTTCAATGGCTACTCTCACTTTATCTTTGAAATTTTACAGTGTTGGGCACATCAATTACAATACCCTGTAATGAGGGTCATTGTGAGACCCAAATGCACTGCCATGACAAATGGACAAACCATATTAGTAAGCAGTTCAATAATACAAGTAACCAAATTATTAATAACAGAACTCGTAATAACTCATATAGTCCAAATTAACATGATCCCCCCCGAAACAAAAAAAAAAAAAAAAAAAAAAAAAGAAAAAAATACACAAACAGAAATATTAAAAAAAAAATTACAAAAAATAAAAAAAAAAAAAAAAAAAAAAAAAAAAAAGAAAAAGAAGAAGAAGAAGAAGAAACAAGCCATCTATCTAAACCAAAGTCAATGAATCTCAATCACAATTTATGTGCAACAGTTAGGGCAAGAGCTAGATGCTCATACGCAGCTATGCAAGGAACAGAACAAATATGCCTAGTCCACACAACAACACCAGGAGCAGGAAAAGAAGGCTCGATAAAGCCACACCCGTCAGAGCTGCAGTAACATGGAATAGGATTGAGATAGTAAGGGTCAAAAACGTTCATCGCCAAAAGATCAAGGACGTGCTCACGAAATGGCTCATAGGTGAGTGATTGTGAATGATCTCTCAACGCGGAAAGTGCTTGCATAGCGATATCACGCGATCTGTCGTGATGAAACATCAACATCCCCAATACGTATAAAGCATGATCATAGGAACTAGCGGCGATGACAAGATGTGGAAAAGCAGCGTCTACGTTTCCTAAGCAGAAGCCGTAACTCTACATTATATGAAAGATGTTAAATTGTAAGAATTAGAAGAAGGCGTGTGTGAGATTGTATATAAGAAAATCTCAAATATATGGACAAGTAGGGTAAAAACAAAATAAGCTAAACCATAGTTGCAGAATTAATACCATTCCCAATATGAGACTGGCATCAACGTGACCAACGATAGCACACTCTTCCAAAAATTGTTTATGTGATGGATCTGAAAATATATAGAGAAGTTGTCTAGTATCCAATTGTATTTGCAGCAACACATCACGATTATGGCCCAATAGATTCATTGATCTACATCTGTGTTAACCATTTTATAGCACTTAAGAGAAAGACAAATACATCGCTATGAAATATTAATAATAAAGAATGAAACAAACGTAGCACAAACTTCAATAGATTCACAGCCACTTAATATAAGGATGGAGAAGTGTCACGACCCGAATTTCAAGACACAGCTTGTGACCAAACAAGCATTGTCCTAAATCTCAAGTCGTAACGCTCACCCTCGAGAATCACCAAAACTAACCATAAAAAAAAAAAATAAAGAGGGTGGTATCCACAACAAATAACAGAGCATACACGAAGAACTCAATTAACATCGACAATAATACTAATGTAGCGAAAATAAACCATGATCATAACCTGCCCAACTACAACTCATCCATCAGGGTGTGACTCAATAACATCACCTCACCTGAGATGCCCAAAAAAATTAATCAAGTATCAAATATTACATATATCTGGCATATAACAGCAAATAAAACATCACCTGTGCTAAACAGCAAACAGAAGGCACGATCGCCAAGCACTTCGGCATGATCATCGCCATCACACACTCCAGCAGGAGTAGCTAACAATTTCTAAGTTACCTGAAATGTTTAGGGCCAAAGGCCTGAGCTACACGGCCCCGCAAGAATATAGTGCAAAGATAAAAGAAGATCAAGATTTTCATATGGTCATGCATGCAATGCCATGCATCTACTAACATGCACACAACCATGCTTCCATGTAATCATGCTATCAATACCATGAAGTTAATAACAGATAATTATTCACACTTTTATCTAATCATGCAATTTATCAATATAACATGAGTTCGATAATCTAGGTTCACTGCATAGTAGCATAATACAGAAGAACCCAACCACGATAGTCTAGTGACTAACATCCATCACATGCAACTATAATCATATATAGTACCATCACGTCTAAATCACATCAACCTTTGGTATCTTCGCGACATGGGCTGTAATGCTACAGTGCCATACAATCACGTCACACTATCAGAGGAAACTTTCTAATCCTCGTTCACAATCACTGGGACCTCGCATGTCCCCAACAATACACCGAAATTCATCTGAAGTATCACAAAGATGTAGGGATAACACCTTTCCTTTCTTTTACAAATTCATTTTAGGAGCTCGAGCAATTAACTCGCAATCCTCTTATTTCTGCCAAGATGGTCTCCCACTACTATACTCAGAGATCCATTCAGAGTAGCACATACCCACAGCGACACAAGGAAAATATCTTTCCTTAGTGTCAAAACAATATCCCGCTACCAACGCCGGCATCTCTAGGGTCGAGGACAAGAGCATCACAAAGGTGACGAACCTCCCAGGGTATCACAAAGGTGAAACATCCCCAAAGTCCAAGGGTATCACAAGGGTGAAACATCCCTCCGCGGTAGGGGTGGTAACTGTGGTCCACCTGTAGTGCACTTAATCACACATAATCCAGGGGCTATTGGGGTAACTGATCCCTCACCCATTTACAACGATGCCGAAAATCACAGTTTATACGGCCAATATCAATAACGTGTTTCCCAAGGACTTACTCTGTTGCCTTGCTCACACCATGATAAGTCCAAGCTCAGTAGCTGGAAAGTCAAGTCACGGGTAACTCGTTCAATCGTTTTGTTTCCGTATCTTTTAATTGGATAACTCATTATCCCGTCCTTTGTTCACTACGTGTTACATAACAAGGTTACCGGTTCACATTACATCCTAATGTATTACGCTCTGTCAATATACTTACTTAATTCATAATGCATAATTTTCATGTGTCACAGTGTATATATATATATATATATAATGTGTTTATACACCATTCTATCAACATAAGATGATAAATATATATGAATCATCGTACTACCATTCTAGTTCCACTATTAGGGAACCCTCAACAAATACTGCATATATGCTTATGTGTACTTATCCGCAATACGCCACCTATCACGTCTTGGGAACAAAT
>JAUPMG010097069.1:0-26227 GCA_031762675.1 Pachysandra terminalis
GATGGGCTACCAGGCGTCAACCGTGAGTAGCACATGAAATTATTTTATCATCTGTTACAATCAGTATATGCTTCATATCTAATTCCGTGCTCTTGCAGATATCGTCACATCTACACTTCTAATGGCCGGTCGCTTCATGATATATCATTATCGTTGGCAAATGGACGAAATCTTGCTGCTAGTGATAGTGATGATATGTGCACAGTATGTGGAGATGGGGGGGATTTGGTTCTTTGTGATGGATGTCCACGGGCCTTTCACTCAGGTACAACTTTTGTGGGTTTCAATGTGTTCATTTCGGTTGACATGCTATTTTGGTATGATATGTTATGAACTTTTGGGCTATTTGTTTCTTCTGCATCTGTTCAAAATTGAAGAAAAGGAAATTTTTCTTTATGCCATTTCTCTCCCTCATTACTTCCTCACCTAATTGTTTTTTGGATATTTGGCTATGATGAAAATGGATGCGATCTTGCATAGCCTTTTCCATTTCTATTAATGGTTAAGGACTAGAGCAAAGAGGAATTTATAATTGTGGCTGAAGTAATTTAATAACTAATCTTTTGAGGTTTTATATTTGTGAGATGTCCCCTTACCTTGACCAGATGGGTTTGAGGAAAAGCTAGACCTCACAGTCTATAAAATCTATTCTTATTAAGCACGGTGGAGATTTTTTGCTGTGAAAATTTGCCTCCCCCTCAATAGATACCATAGCTTGGAGTGTAGGACATGTTGGCATATTTCCTTAATTCATTGTTTTTTTCGAGAACAATTCGCAGTTCCCTGTTTTTGATTGTATCATTTTGCTTCCGTTTAATTTAGAAGCCTCAAATGTCCCATAAGATCTAAGCTTTTTATTTGGAGTATACCATTGCATAAGGTTAATACTGTAGATGTTCTTCATAGGATTAGAAAATAAGAAGCCTTGTCATTCTCTTTTATGCATAATTTATATGAAGGTGGAGAGTCGATCAATCACCTGTGCTGGATACAGTTTTACAGCTACACTTTGTGGTTGATCTGGCTATGGCCTTATAGGGTTTTGTTTAGGGATTTATAGCTGTCTTTGCCATTGGCTTTATGCGGAACTTGAATATGGTACTTATTTCTTGTCCTATTTCCAATACTTTCACGCTTAGTGGTGTCTTTCCTTGGAATGCACAGCAGTAGTGGTGGGCTTAATTCAGTGTGTATAAGATATGAACATAGACAATAGTGGCCTTTCTTGGGCTTTTTACCTTACCCATTTGGGTTTAAGATGAGAGCCCATTGGCTTTAGGTCCTTAGGTTCGAGGTCGGCCCCTTTATTTAGCATAGCGGCTCTGAAATTGTATCCGAGTTCAATCCATTAGGGCCTAAGGAATAATCCCTTTGACTCGTGACTACGCTGGCTTATTGATACCATAGTTTTGGAGATGATCTTCTCTTAAGTTGTTCCACTGTTTTTCTTGAGAAGATTTATGGGGAAATGCATTCCTTGTTTAATAAGGAATTGAGGTTTGTTACCCCTAACTTAGACAAGAGAAAAATGTTCAGGATACCTACATTTCAGGAACTGGTAGTTATTCGTTGATCTGTGTGTGTGTGTTTGTGTTTTATTGAACTGTTAGGCTGTGTTTGATACAGAGAATTAGAATGAAGCTGTAGAATTGTATTTCTACAAAATTTGAATTCTCTAAATTTGGATTCTCTGAATTGGAATTCTCTTGTTTGATTACAGCAGAGAATTGAAAATATGAAATTTTCATTAGTTCTTCATGCCTCATTTCATTTGGAATTCTCTTGTTTAAGATCTCCAGATTTTCTAATTCGGACAGTCGTTTGAATCCTACGAGATTTTCCGTTTCTGTTCATACTTCTTGATTCATCAATTTCTTGTTCTAGGGTGGGTTTCGGTTTCTTTCCTTAGGGTTTGGATTAGCTGTAGAAATGGAGGGATTTGATGGAGGGAGTGGTGTTCAAGAAACCTCAGAACCCAAGGATTGGAAGGAATTCGCAGAGAGTTTGTCTGGTGAGCTTCGAGTTTTTGTTTCATCCCTTTTTTTCAGTTGGAAGTTCTGATTTATTTGGTGTTTCCAGTATTTTAATTTATTAGCTCTCTGTTTTCTTCCTCCTTGGTGTTTCTCACCTTCTCGGAAGGACGGAAGAACTCACTGTACTGAGATAATCGTTGCCGGAGAATATGTTGTCGGAGACGAAATTTACGAGAGACGACCATTATTGATGGTGAAGTGGGTAAGTTGTGTTGGGAGGTGGAAGAGGCGTTGGGTTCACTCCCCAATTCTCAAGTTAGGAATTGGAAGAAAAAAGGGGTAGGTAAAGAATTGGAGGACTTAAATTTTAGCTTTAAATTGAATTCTCAGAAATTGGGAGAGAAAATTCTAATTCTTTGGTACCACCAAACTCAAAAATTCTAATTCCTTAGTCCAATTCCAATTCTCAGGCTGAATTCTTAACCCAATTCTTCAAATCAAACACAGCCTTAGTTTTTTTCAAAAAATGATCTTGGAATTGAAAGTCAATATTATCTGCAAAAAACTGTTAATCTGATAAGCCCATATATAGCGGCTCGGAAATTAAATCCAAGCTCATCCCTGTTGGCTCGTGGCTGGCTAGCCTTGATGCCCACTGCGGTTGACTGCCCTGTTGATACCCTAGTTTTGGAGATAATCTTCTTTTGTAAGTTGGCCTTTTGTTCTTTCTTGTGACTTACACAAGAGAAAATCTTCAGGACAACTGCATTTTTAGGAACTGGTATTTGTTCTTTTACCCCTCTCTAAATTTTTATTTTTTACTGAACGCTTAGTTTATTCGAAATTGGACTTGGATTTGAAAGACAATATTATCTGCAAAAAACTGTTAATCTTATTAGCCTTTCTATCATTAACTTTTATAGTCTAGAAAACGAGTTTTCTATTTGGATATGCTACCTTATTTCTTTTTTCTTTTTTAGCCCTTCAATAAATCTGTGGTTTACTCCTATATGTAGTTAATAATAAGTTCCCTATATGATATGATGTGTAGAGGAAAATATTGCATAATTAAGAAGCAACACATTCATAAGATGAGCACTTCTGAGATGAGGATGTTGACATGGTATGTTTGAAAAGAATAAGAATGATAAGGTATAGAAGTAATATATCCAAGAAAGCCTAGGAGTATCCCTAATAGGACAAAAAAAATGGAGGAATCCGGTTGGGATGATTTGTGGTGGGCACTTATGTAGTTGTGTCTGTGAGATGGTGTGAGATGCTGCAAGACAAAGGGTTCAAAAGGGTTGGTGGAAGAACAAAAAGGACTGGATGGAGTCGGTAAAAAATGATTTAAGCACACTATCTATCTGAAAGATATCGGTTTTGACAGAGTATGATGGTAGATCAAGATTTTTGTTGCCAACCCCAAGTCGTTGGGAAAAGGCATTGTTTTCTGTTCTTAACTGAATATTGATAACAATGAAACAGTTCATACAAAGATGTACATTTCTTTTGTTTCTACATGTTTTATGTTCTATTATCTAAATGTTGAATCCTGTGGCATCTGCAACTGCAATCCTGGAATCGATATATGTATATACCTTGTGTTTGGAAATATATTTCCTACTTTTGCTTTTGCAACCATCAATTAATAATGTCTGTTAAGTGAGAATTACATTACTGTATGATTTACAATCTCTTTGTTGTGCTTTTCTGATTTGATGTCTACTTTCATGTCATTTTTATCTTGCTTGGTCTGTGCAGCATGCTTGGAGTTGCAGTTTGTACCTGAAGGTGCTTGGTATTGTCTGCATTGTAGAGATAAATTTGGTCCTGGTGGAGAAGTTTCATCTGATGAACCCTCCAATGCTTTGAGACCAATTACTATACGGTTGACACGGGTTGTTAAGGCACCGGCAACTGAGATTGGTGGTTGTGTAGTTTGCAGGTATATGCTTTTGATGTTGATTATCACCCTTTTCTTTTCGGAATGAAATATCAGTAAATTTAGCTATTTGCATGGATTTGATTGGTCTGCTCTCAGAGATTTCGTAGTTGACCAACGAAGAAAAACTATTTGCATGGGTTTAATTGTGCTACTCTCAGAGATCTCGTAGCTAACCAACGAAGAAAAAAGGAACCCAATGAATACTTTTGGGGATGCCTCTTTTGGGGAATGGTCTTGGTAGTAGACATTCTTGGCGGTATCTGAGTCGCTTTTTTTTCGTTCTTTTTGAAGGCAGCTGGTTGCCATGGGTCGCTTTTGGAGACTCAACTAATTTCTGTCTTTGTATCACCTGTCCACTATTCGTGTACTGTGATACCTTTGTATATTTCTTTTATATTCTCTATACATCCTTACGGACCTTACCTTACTGATAAAAAAAATGATCTTGATCTTCCTATGCTTACGGTTTCCTGGAAGTCATCAAATTCCTTTAGCTGTCAAGTAGAATATCACATTGTATAGGATCAGCTTTTCAGGGCTTGTCATTCTGACATGGCAATCATATATATTTTTAGCTTGCTATCGTTCTAATATCTTTTATAGTGCTAGTGAATTCTGTACATCTTTTAAACTACATATTATAATAGATTTCTACTTTCATACGTTCCTTTTCCTTGTTTTTGGTAAAATGGAAAGGATTATATTTGTCCATCAAAAGATACATTTCTGGAAAAGGGTCAACCCACATGTCCGAAAAATCATCAGTAACAGCTGAAAGTGGTGAACCCTTGTCAATAGTGAAAACCTTGATACATCATAGCGTATTTAGCCATCCAGTCAGCCACATCATTGGCTTCTCTATACGTATGTCTTATCTTAATAAACTCAAAAAAATTACGTAGGTCCAAAATATCACTAATAAGGGTTTAACAGCACCATGCTGGATATGTTATCCTGGTAATCATGCTGACCGCCACTTGGGAATCACTCTCAACTATTAACCTTCTGATAGCAGTGTTCCTTTACTAACTATAATGATCCTCTTTTCTTTGTCATGTGTTATTAGGGCCCATGATTTCAGTGTCTCCAAATTTGATGAGCGAACAGTTATGCTTTGCGACCAAGTAGGCTTTGCATTAGTCTTTTTCTGTTCGGCTAGTTTAAATCTTTGTCTAGTCTTGTCATCTTACCCTTTTCCTTTTGTAGTGTGAGAAGGAGTTCCATGTTGGTTGTTTGAGGGATCGTGGGTTCTGTGATTTAAAAGTAAGTCAAGAAATTATTAATATCTTGTCCAATTAATGCTATTGGTATTACAAATTAATTTTATGGCATCCTTCATCACAGGAACTACCCAAGGGCAAATGGTTTTGTTGTGAGGACTGCAATAGGATCCATGCTGCTTTACAACATCTAATTTTTACTGGACCAGAGATAATTCCTGCTTCACTGTCGAGCACAGTAAACAGGAAGCTTATAGAGAAAGGCTTAACTGCTGGAGCTGGGGATGATGTGCAATGGAAACTTTTGTGTGGCAAAAGTGGCTCTACAGATGATCGACCATTGCTTTCTAAAGCTGCTGCAATCTTTCGGGTAAGTCTGCTGATACGATGTTGGATCCTTGTTCATTCGAACTGTAATGTACAATGGGCTAGCTGCAATTCTTGTTTAAAGAATTGGAGTTTTAAACCATGTAGTTTTCATGCTTATCCTGGCCATTGCAGGTTCTTTATGCTAAGCTTCTTTTCTATAGTGCTATTCTTTGTTTCTTTCACAGCCGAGTTTTTGTGTGGGTCAGATCATTAATCAATGCTGGAATTCTGTCATGTAGATGGAGATGCCCTTGTAAACACACATGAATTTATTATGCTTATATAGTAAATGCTAATTGAGTTTCTATTTAGCTGTCACTTGCTTAATTCTGAAGTTATAATTGATTGCTTCACTGCTATAAGGATTTAATAAAAACAGTATTTTACAAGGTTTATGTATTTCCTGAAAATTAAAAAGAAGAGTTGGAATTATTTCAACAGAACAGGTTAGTGGTTTGTGTTTTTTTCCTTCATTCAGATTGATAGTTTTGGTGGATGAGATCATGATTGAAAACATCGTCCGATCGAACCAGCCTTGAACAAGTCGATGTTGGCCTGCGATCCGACTTAAATCACTAAATAACCAAGTATTGGCTGCACAGAGTATACATGGTATTCTCTTGTAAGATTTATTTTTGATCTTGTTTGGGATTTGAAAAGTAGGCTGGTTGCATGCTTGTCCTTTTGATTGGTTAGTCAAGAATATTAATGATTTCTTTGATCAGCATGGCGCGAACTCCTTACCTATTGGTCATAGCTGAAGGTCAAGGGCTTCATGGCATTAATATATCATTATAGATCATATTTCAGAATTAGTGAGTGGGTGATTTTTCTTTTGCCCCCTTAGCCTTTGTGATGCTAAAGGGAGTAAAATTTCTCTATTCAATTTGGAGACGTTAAAATATTTGGTATGCTCTCCCTAGCCCCCTTGTCTTGTTACATTTCTTCCATGCAATGCTAGGATTTCATCATTCATATAAAAGATCAATAGAGTATTAGTTGTCATGTTTACTGAATATAAAACATGTATGCTATGTATTAAGTTGTTTTAATTGAGTTCTAATCATTCATGACAAAAAATTGATTTAGTTGTACTTCCTATGATTACTGAATATAAACATATGATGTTATGCATAAATTTTAAATGCAAAATTCAAGCCTTCCTGTGCATGTGAACTATATATTTTCTGAAATTGGCGAACATGTGCTGAATGAAAATAAAAAGTTGCTGCTTCAAGGCATGCTTGCCTTTTCATTTGAATTTCGTGTTTAGTGACATATTTTGTTCTTTTGGCAGGAATGTTTTGATCCTATAGTTGCAAGGTCTGGTCGTGATTTAATACCTGTTATGGTCTACGGGTAAGTAGCTAAACTATCATTTGTGATTGTGATATATGGACTGAACAGATCAGTGGATACCGACATTATTGCCATAAATTCACATTAGATTCAGAACCCCTATGAAATAAAAGCCAATTGTGGAAACGTATTTAAAATGCAAAAATTCTATTGTGGTCTGTCCGTAACTAATCGTACTCCTGTTAAAAAAAAATTAGGGCCATCACAAACACTTTTTTTCTCTAAAATTTCAAACCATGAGAAACAGTAGAACCAAAACCAGCTTAATCTATAAATGTTCATACTTGTTAATTTCGATGAATTTAAAATGCTTCTTCATCTTCTTTCTGAAACAGTAACAAGATAATAACAGTGAAAAACCATTTTTAACTTGAAATAAGTGGTAGTTGGTTAACTTTTAAGAAGATGTTTTAGATGAAACTTTATTAAATACAGTGTGGTTAAGTAAGATATTTGCTTGATTATTCAACATTTTTTTTTTGAATGGATTCATGACTTCTTTTGGTTGAACTGTAAATTAATTGAAATGTGAATAAGTTGAAATTTAAAAATAAATGTTAATTAATATGATGATTCCAATTTTTTGGGAAAATGTGTTATTTTATCTTAGTATTAAATTTTTTTTTTTCTGAATTTTATAAACCTATGTTGTAATGCATTATAATGTTTTTGCAAATGTTTTTATATTTAAAAAATATTCTATTTTTTGAATACGCACGCGTATTCCCATGTGTGTACGCATGCTCAAAATTTTAGTGGTAAACCAAATAAACCTCATTTCTATGACAAAGTAACTTTTAAAAAAAAAAATATATATATTACATGTTCACATTGATTTGGCGGGCTTTTTAACTACGATTTTGATAACGAAACATGATTAAACAAGACCTGTTTTCAATTGTTTTTTTGTGATATCCTAGATTCCTTTGGCAGTGTCTTTGGACCCAAAAAATTATTTTAAATAATGGTAATTGTTGCTCTTATTGTCCAGTTAGAGAAAAATAGTTTAGATTGACTTGTAGTAGATAGTAATATATATTTAAAGAAAATATATTTTACACAAAATTGTTTGATAAATTCTCGAGAAAAAGAAGATCATATCCCATTAGCGCACACACAAGAAAAATGACATCCATACTATCATGATGTCTAAACCACTGGTTAGGTTATGCTTGTGCATGTGAATGAGACTGTGCAACCACTATAGTGCGCATGCATGCAAGATTGTATATGGGGCAAGGCGTGGAGTGGTCCGTACTGCACATGGTTTTTTGGACTGGTCTGGTCCGGGACCAGACCTGCCCAAGCCACGATACATGTTTTGTATCATGGGGTTCTTGACCGGACTGGTTGTACCGGTCCGATGTTTTTTTTTTAATTTGTGGATTGGATGGTCCAGACCGATTTTGATCTGGACCGGTCCGGTACAACCGATCTGGTCTATTTTTTTAATTTGAAAATTTGATTGCCGGTCCATTACTTTTGCTCCTGATCTGGACCATCCGGGTACGGTACATTTAACAATGGACTACTGCATGCTGTTTTTGGAAGTTGATGTGGTCAAAACTCAACTCAAATGCAGATGCTTGCATTGCATAATTGTCAACAGTTGTTGGTCCATCCAAGCTGAACTGTACTTCCGCTTGTACATAATGTTTGCTTCCCAAATATGTGCGAATCTCCGTGTTTGCTTTTCCTGTATCTCTGGATTCATGTTACCAACTGATTATCTTAAATTGTTTTTGAATTTTTTCACAGGAGAAATATAGCTGGGCAAGATTTTGGAGGCATGTATTGTGTGGTTTTGACTGTGAAGTAAGTTGCTACATTTAAAATTTTATGTTCAGACCAATTGAAAAGAAAATTTGATTTTATTTGTGTATATAGCATTGTTGCTTTACTATTTTTTAAGTGGTCTCTTATCTTATCATGATTGATTTTATCTTTTGCTTACTTGATGTATGCCAGGTCAGTTGTTGTATCAGCTGGTATTCTCAGACTTTTTGGTCAGGAGGTTGCAGAGCTTCCTCTGGTAGCGACTAGTAGAGAAAACCAAGGAAAGGTAAGCGTACTATGTTGAAACAGAATTATTTGGGTGTTGCGCCTTCCTCATATTTATAATGAATATTTGTGGTGCTCTATTTCAAAATAATATTTTAGAAAAATCAAAATTGTTAGGTGGAGCTTTAAATTGATGTTATTGACTTGTTTACGCCAACAAGTGGCTGGGAGTGGAGCCAGGAAGATTTCTGTTTGGTGTGTGTGTGGTGGGGCAAAATAAGCAAGTGGAGTTGAGCTTTGCCCACCTCAACTCGAGCTCACTAATCTTAGCATGGGCTTAGGTTTGGCTCAGGCTCATTAATTCCAAGAATGTCAGATTGGACGTGTTTAAAGTTCGTCTCTTTTCATTTGCATGGCTGGACCAATTGTGACCTCATCTGATGTAGACTTTTTGACCCAAAATCAAAGCTCATTTAAGTATCCAAGGTCCACGCACATTCACGTGCGTACACACACACACGTATGTATGTTTTTTTAATGGGTAAGTGTCCGAGGGCCATGTGTTCGTGTGTAGGGTTCACCAGAATCGGTATTTTTGGCTCAGTTTACGCAGAAGGAGACAACACCACCTCTCTGGAGCCCAAAACTGTGGCACCATGAAACACCACCCCTCATTGCCCGTAAGCAACAACGTAAGCAAGTCCACGACTATGGACTCTTCTTACGCACCACAGATGCTGGCCCAGGGATCATGAGGAAATTTCGATATTCTATGTTATGTACCGAGGATGGTTTTAAGAAAATTTCAGATGGGAACGAAATATGAACCAGTACCAATCTGTGATTCCCTGCTTACCTTCCCCTTTGGTGACTACTAGAAAGGATGATGAATTGATGAGAACTGGCATGTGTGTGATAAATTAGACATTAAATTGCTCAATAAAGTTTGAACATAGGCCTATTACATAACAAGGTTCTACTAGTTTAGTTAAACATGCTTCTTGCTTTAAGATGAATACATATAGAACATAATATA
This sequence comes from Pachysandra terminalis, assembly GCA_031762675.1. NCBI lineage: Eukaryota > Viridiplantae > Streptophyta > Magnoliopsida > Buxales > Buxaceae > Pachysandra > Pachysandra terminalis. Next base: position 9,907 of record JAUPMG010097069.1, read on the forward strand.
TAATATCTATTATATTACAATGATCCAAGAATAAAAGTGGAGTAGTGTTGCCAAGATTTAAAGAGAGATTAGAGGATGAAGAAAAAGGGGGAAAAGCGACACAGAGAATAGGATTGTGGGAGAGAAGAAAAATACGTTAAACGAAATGAAAAGAAAAAATAACAGGTGGAGCAAATTAACGTGAAGATTAAAGAAAACAAAAGAAGAAAAAGAAGAGGTTTGCTAGTAACTATGTTTTAATCTTGTAGGAATCCGGATTTCTTTTCAAAAAAAAAAAAAAAAAAAAACTAAAAATTCTTAAGATCACTACAGGATTAGGATTGGGGGTAATTAATTATCCTTTTTTCCCCTAAATTATGGATTAGTGAAATTTTGCTTCATGAACCTCTTTGGCCTTGTTAATTATATTTGTTTTATTTATTCAAATCGTCAGGTCAACATGACCATTGAATAGGAAGGTTTTAGGAACTAAGTTTCTGCAACTTTATAGTAAGAGTAGAATGTGACATACCTATGAATCCTTTCAGATGAATCAGATCTGTCCTTGCAGGACTAAAATTATCCATTGCCATATATATGTATTTGTTGATGAAAGTGCCAAGGTGTGCCTACATCTTGGAACTTATAATTTACCATTTCTCATCACACATGTCTTGCCTATGAGGTTGGAGCAACCTGATTAATCAATCGTACTATTCTATTTTCGGTAATCTGGTATCAACTTTATTTTAATATTTTCTGATTATTTTAGGGATATTTCCAAGCATTATTCTCATGCATTGAGCGGCTACTCATTGGCTTAAACGTGGAAAATCTTGTACTCCCTGCTGCTGAGGAAGCTGAGTCAATCTGGACAAACAAGTTAGGCTTCAGAAAGATGACCGAGGAGCAAGTAAGTACATATTCTGCAGTTTAGAATTCAAAGAACATGATGAGTTTATCCCCCCAATACTTGTAGTGGTTGACGTCCCCCCATTTTAGATGTCCCCCAGGGTCCTTCAGGTTTAAAATTTATAGCGGTTGGACAAGTAAAGGAGCAACCCTACCAGCACTTGTGAGTGATATATTGTGACCTTCTACCCTCGGAGCTCAACCAATTGCCTAGAAGATGCTCTAGTGGGACTCAAGGAACAGTGGGTTCACATTGTTCTGTATATATGCCTTGTCTATGTGGTCAGAAGTGCAAAGTTCATTTGCATCCTGTTCCATATCAGACGTCCTATTTCTCCTTCAAGTACTGGGCTGGGTCATGGTTGACCAGTTCATCCAGTGATTAAACTGGTCGCTGGTTCGGTCTTAGATGGTGTTTTTAATTGAAAATTAAGAACCAGAAAAATTAAAGAAGAGGGTAGAAAAAATTATGCTAAAAGAGGCAGAAGTATTTTTCGTCTGCCCCACAAAGTTTAGTAACTTGGTGAAGCATGGCTTTTCTGCTCCGTGGGTTGATGACATGGCCAATCCAGATGGTCTACATGATTTGTTAACACTCTTGATGGGCCATGATAATCTTTGTGCTCATGTATATATCGAAATTTTCTTTTAAATCTTCACATATAAGTTGGATTGGGAATGTTTATATGCCTCGTGACTGTTGCATTCGAGCTGAACTCTTGATATACCTGAGCTGAAATTTGTGATGTTGTGAAGTCGTGCCACATTGAAATACATGTGGACAAGTGGGGTTTGCGTAATCATGTGCCTGACAGGTGTGAAGTCCACGCCACACCAGTGTTCTAACTTATAGTAAAATTTAATTAAAAAAAAGATTTTATATAAAAATAAATCAAATCCGAAAACGGCGAGGGTGTTTGACTAGGCAATCCAATTTCACGACTGATAATTACTGTAATTTTGTTGTTATTGTCAAGTAATTTACATTCAGAAGCATGTTTGTGCAGTTGTTGAATTATACAAAGGACCTTCAGCTTACTATTTTCCAGAAGACCTCAATGCTAGTGAAGAAGGTGCCATTGATGGGGGAACCTCTTTCTGGGCATGCAATTTGACAAGAGCTGTAGAATTGAGTTTTTATTTTCAATTTCTTTTCCATTTTTTTTTCCCTGCAACTTAGGCTACTATTTTATATTTTCTGTTGGCGGCAGGATTCTTTGAATGAGGCACCATAGAAGATTTCTTGATCGTGTACAAATCATTAGGGGAAAAAAAAATGAAATAATGGGAAAAAAAAAAAAAAAAAGAAGGGAAAGAAACGAGGCCCAGGCAGAAAATGTTGGATCATAGATAGTGATTGTGTGCATTTATTCTTCTTGCGAGTGGGCATGCAAACCTTTTATCGTGCATGCTTTTTTTTTATTCTGTTATTCATCTCTTGTATTATTATTACACAAGGAATAATTTGTTCCATCTACCATAGCTTTTTTTGCCACTTTGGTTACGATGCTTTTCGCTAAAACTAGGCTGCTTCAAGGCGGAGCTTCCTAAAGTAATATCTCCTAGCGTTTCAGTTGAGTCAAACGATTAGCTGCTTGATAATATTTCGTAGGCTTCCTTTGGCATACCTTCTCAAGGGCTAGCAAGCCCTTTCTAGACCTTAAGGGATTCTTACCCAATGCTTGGGTGTTTTTGGTGATACTTCTGAAAGCTATTTCGAATAGAAGCGCTTATTCTAAAAGCTCATTTTGGTTAATCAGCTTTTAGAAACCGCGTTTGCGGAAAGCAATTAGTCATGTTAAAAAATTTACGTCAAACTTTCAAAATTACATAATTATCCTTCAATTTCTATTACACAATCTTTATGAAGACAAAAATATCTATCCAAGTCTAAAATTATGTACAGAAGCATCTTTTTATATAATTTTTCTCAGCAATCCAACGGCCCTTTTGAGCAAAGCCATTGAAGCCCTTCCTTTTGTAGGAAGCTAAGTCAAACAGGCCCTTATACGCATTTAAAATCTTGTTCCATCGTTGTAAAACTTTTAGCTACTTGACATTTAAAATCTTGTGATGGTAATTGAGTGGGTTAAGCAAGTCAATAGGCTTGCTTTTGTAGGTCAAAGGTCATGTTCGGGTTTGGCAAAACACTTCCATTAGCTGTGATCGGGGGATCACTGCACTTGGAATCCGGTCCGGCAACGCTGAAGTCCACAAATTCCACAGCAGAATGACCGATATCATGTAAACACAATCTATCACTAGTTGCCGGCGACTTAAGACGCATATCAGGCCTCCCGGCTGTTTTCCGGTACTGCTTCTTATCGTTGCTGCTTCCTCGTGAAGATTTTTTGCCTTTGTGCTTGTGCTTTGCATTCTTCTTGTAGGTCCTAGAGCATTGTTGGCCCTGGCTTTTCGTCGAATGAGATAAGGAAGTAGTAGGTGGGTCATACACATCAGGAGCCCATGTCATTGTTAGTATTTTTGGAGGTAACCCCTGTTTCTCACGGCTACCTTTCATGGCAGATGCAACCTTGATAGGAGTCTGTGAGAGGAGAAAGCATAAAGGAGAAAATGAAGAGAATCAAGAAACAGTCAATAAAAGATTAGATCTACGCAAGTACTGCAATAGCCATATGGATTTTCTGGTATGTCTCGCAGCCCCCGAATCCAAAACAACATAAATTTCACATAAAAGTGGTATTAGTTAAGGGTGTCACCATCATTCAAAGTTCAAGAACAACTGCAACTTAATAGTCAGATTTTATTCTAAGCAAGCAACCTTCATCAATCATCATTTTTTTTTTTTGATAACCGGGGTGTCCGGGCCAGCTTGCGTGCACCACGGTTAATCCCTGGGGCCCTGAAGTTAACAACCGGGTAAGCCTCCAGTGGCCCCAAGTGAAACGGCCCCCGCAGGAATCAAATAGAAATTTTGAATAATAAATCATAAAATTCATAGTAGTTTTAGTAGAAGTAGGGTTTGGAGTTTAGGTTTTGGGATTTCTCTTGGGAAAAGGCTTTTTATTGTTTAAAATACGTAAGCAATTTTTCTTTATGTATATTTAATTGTTTTAGAGTTCTATATTCTATATAATCAACATAGAAAAAGGGATATTATTCAATAAAAAATAAGAGGTCATATTTATTCGGTGTTGTAGAGTTGAATCGTTTGAATTCGTATTGTACAATTAAATCGTTAATCGTAAGATTCAAACAAAAACAGACTATTTCACTCGTTTGAGTCGATCAAGGATCGAATCGAATCGTAAGATTCATACAATGACTCGTAAGAGTTTACAACGGAGCTACAATTGATATCACAAGCTAAGTGAAAGATCACAGCAAAATTCATCCACGGAAAAAGTTTGTCTAGTTGGGCCATCTATTTCCCTTCTGTTGGGCCAATCGATTTCTGATACATTGAAGGAAGACATGGCTAATCCAGAACATCCATCAGATATGAGGCCATCTGGATTAGCCACCAATACAGTTTCCCTTGCTCCGTAAGCCTTATGGTCACAGTGTATTCAGATCCAAATAACAGCTCTTAAGCGTTTCTAGTTTATAAAATAAAACATCAAGACACAAAAATCTTATTGGATGGCCCAACAAGAGAATTTCCATCAACAGTGACGACGTCTTAACCATATTATTCTCACTGATTAGGAAGTTATTTGCATTAAATCTATATTTGGTTCCATAACAAATGTAACTCCCAGAAATTGCAACAATGTCCATATGCCCAAAGGTATTCAAACAACTCAGAATCATCTAAATATTATTCTAAATAAAAGTACACTTCATAATATCATTGCTGTGTTTGAAAAATGTACCTTACTCTAGAAACAAATATAGGACAATATATTGTAAATGAGACAGAGCAATAACTTTTCATCCCTCCATGTTTTTTTTTCTTTTTTTGGAATCAATTACTAACACACATCACTTACGAAAATAAAAAGGCTAAACTATAATATATATGTATGTATGTATGTATGTATGTATGTGCGTATGTAATATCATTGCTGTGTTTGAAAAATGTACCTTACTCTAGAAACAAATATAGGACAATATATTGTAAATGAGACAGAGAGCAATAACTTTTCATCCCTCCATGTTTTCTTTTCTTTTTTTGGAATCATTTACTAACACACCACTTACGAAAATAAAAAGGCTGTATGTACGTATGTATGTATGTATGTATGTATGTATATAATATCATTACTGTGTTTAAAATATGTACCTTAATCTAGAAACAAATATAGGACAATATATTGTAAATGAGACAAAGAGCAATAACTTTTCATCCCTCCATGTTACTTTTTCTTTTTTTGGAATCATTTACTAACACACATCACTTACGAAAATATAAAGGCTAAACTATAAAATGGGCTAAACCATAATGTGTGTGTGTGTGTGCGTGTAGAAACAAATATAGGACAATATATTGTAAATAAGACAGAGCAATAACTTTTCATCCCTCCATGTTTTTTTTTTCTTTTTTTGGAATCAATTACTAACACACATCACTTACGAAAATAAAAAGGCTAAACTATAATATGGGCTAAACTATAATGTGTGTGTTTTTCATCCCTCCATGTTTTTTTTTTTCTTTTCTGGGAATCATTTACTAACACACATCACTTACGAAAATAAAAAGGCTAAACTATAATGTGTGTGTTGTGTGTGTTGTGTGTGTGTGTGTGTGTGTGTTGTGCTTGCATGCGTGTGTGCGTGCGTGCATGGGGGCGGGTGCGTGCATGCGTGGGTGGGTGTGCGTGCGTGTGTGTGTGTGTGTTGTGTGTGTGTGTGACCAGTGCCAATTTCTATAGTCCTCGTAATTGGATAGTCACAAGTTTAAGTGGAAGGCATTTTGCTACAAAAAATAATTCTAAATGTTCAAATTACCTGTACATTTTTTTTACAGAAGTGATTATGGGAAGCGAAATAAAAACTTTCATAAATTCTTTCTCTGGGATCAGAAATCAGTAACTATCGAATTGCAGGAAAGCATGTAAAATAAATAGTTCCATGATTAACTGTCCAAGAACAATGACTGAATTAGAAACTTACAGGCAGAGATACTGAACGACTGAAGGTTGGACTCCCATATTCTACAGAATTTTTTCCTTGCATTGCTGTACCAGAAATCATCTCAATTTTCATATCCACAGGATCAGCACACAACAGCGTCATTCTAGAACATGGAATAGTAGCAGACTTGCTCAAACTCTTCTGAGACGTTGTAATCAAGGGTTTAGCCTGATGTTCTTTTGAAACTTCGCACATTTCTTCATTTTCATGGCAGGAAATCTCAAGTGCTTCTGAAGGTGGAATACAGCTTGATACTGATTCCTGAACATCTGGAATATGCAGAACCTCACTAAAAGCATCTCTGAGGACTGTTACCAAAGTGTCTCCTATGGTACCAGTGCCCTGCTTACTGTTGATGCATGACTGCATTAAGTCATGAGAAGTATTTACATCTTTGGAAACCGATTTACCATACTGAATGGAAACATCCATTGCTAAAATCAGGTATGCTTAAGACAAAAACCTGCTGAAGTACTGCCATTAGAAAAATTGTTTTAATTAATATACAGTAAATTATCTGAAAGAAGGCTCAAAATAATTAGTTCTCACCCCCTTGTGTGGAATAGATAAGGTTTAGTTCATGCACAGGAATACAAAAATCTCTTATGTGAAAAAAATTGAGAACATGGTGGAATGGCAAAAGAACCAAAAGGTATGCATACCAATTCAAACAAGCTATCTGTAAAACATCACAGACTATGCTAATCCTCAACTCTCAATATATAAAATATCTTTGTCAAGCTACAAAACGTGAACAAGATAACGAACTAGAAAATTATAAAATAGCACAAAACAAATGAATCAAATCAAAGCACGGAAAGTAACAACACCTTATTCTTGTAAGTAAATTAAAAAAAGAAAATGCAAACATTCATGCAGAAAAGAAGGAAGATTCAATACTTTAGCATCTGATATCAAGTTCTACTTACTAAGAACATCATCTATGGTATTGACAAAAGAGATTAATAAGAAAGAAAAAGAAAACCAAAACAGCATCTTACTTGCAATTCCACTCCATCCGGAATTTTTAATTCACAGCATGAGAAAAAAATAAAGACAAAACCATAACTAACATAAAGATGTTTGTAATGGTGGTGGAAGTAATGAGAGCAAGTTAACCCTTTCAAAGTAAAATTATAATTACTTAAAGTTTACTATGAATTCAACATTTCGATCATTGACATAATATCCACTGTGTGAATAATACAACAGGTACCTAAGTTCAACCAGGGCATTTCAATCTGCTTTTCCAAGCTCAGACATTTAATATTAAAGTTCCCGTGTACATAAACATAAAACAGTCATGATGGGAAATGAAACTTCAATGGAAAAGCGGAATGCAGAACAAAACCATTAATTTTTCTTTTTTTTTTAATCAATAACGAAGAAAGAATAATAAGAAAGAGGAGAATGAACACGGGAGGGGGAGAGGGCAGGTTCCATAAGACAAGGAACCACCAATCCACAGGTTCCATAAAACAAGGAACCACCAATCCACCCAGAAACAAAAAACAACAAAAACCAAAAAGAGGCCCCAAAACACACCGCCCAAAAAACCAAAACAGCTATTACACAAAATCCCCCAAAAACAAACATTACATCCCAACAATGGATTCCCAACATCTAAAAATATCCGAAGAGGAAATATCCTTGAATTCTGGTAGAATCCCTAACCAAGCAGCCGTAGTACCCACAATAGAGTCAATGAGACAATTATAACTCCTCCAAGAGTCCTCAAAAGTCCTTTTGTTATGTTGTCCCCATATCTCCCAAAGGATGCAGAAGAAAAGAACCCTGTGCAGAATCCGACCCTTCTTTCCCTAAACAGAAAAGCACCAATGATCAAGCAACACTCTCACATGTCTTGGGGTGCCCAAACCACTCCAATACTCCGCACAAAGAAGCACCAAACCTTTGCCGCATAGCTACATGAGAGAAAAAGATGATCCATTGATTCTTCATTATGCAATCACATCATACAAACCTGAGGAGATAAGGCCATGGACTTTCTTCACCTTTAAAGATTATCCTGCAGTGTTTATACGATTCAAGAAGTCAGTCCACACAACAGTGTTAACTTTGGGAGGGACTTTAGCCCACCACAGATGAGAAGAAGAGAAAGGAAGTACAAGGTTTGGACCAACTCCCAGAAGAACGCCAAAAAAAGATTTGCAAGAGAAAATACCACTGGGGTCAACACACCAGACACGAGAATCAGGAGAAGACTCTACAATAATCACATTCTAAAGAAGGTCAAAAAGATTGGCTAACTCTACCACATCCGCCGACCTTGGACTGGACGAAGAGGAAGATTCCAAGAGAGACCCGAGACGGACCAACTTAAAACCTCAGCAACAATGGAATCCTGACAAAAAACTAAGCGAAACACTCTGGGATACCGAAGGGCCATAGAAGACTCCCCCCACCACAAGTCTGACCAAAACTGAATAGACAATCATGAACCCACTGAGAATCTAACATTGCTAAAGAAAACAGAGAATAATGCAATAATACTCTTCTACCGATTGACATGAACACCAAATTTACTTGCAAACCATTTACCCAAAAGAGCTTGATTCCGCATGCGAAGATTGCCCAAGTTAATCCCTCCTTTTTCCTTTTCCTTACACACATCCACCCATCTAACTAGATAATCCTTTTCACCCCGCCTCCCTCCCGAAGGAAATCTCTCTAAAGTTTTCTATCCTATTTATCACAATCATGGGGGCCTGAAACAAAGACATTTAATAAGTGGGCATACTCCCAAGGGATGCTTGAATTAAGGCTATACGCCCCCCGAAAGAAAGATAATTCCGTTTCCATGCTGCCAACCTCTTCTCCCCAGCACAAACATCACATTGGTACCAATCAATGATGAAAAGAAGCTTGAGATGAAACAAAGCATGAAATAGTAATAAAAAGAGTAAAAACATCTTTAACAAATTACCTTCATTCCATCTGACAATGTCACAAAACCCAAATAGATCAGGGTGCACAAATAAACTCCAGCAGAGGCTATTGCTTTATCCAATGCCTCTCTAAAATATACCATATTATCTACACAATAAAAGATACCACTCTGAAGTCTGCCCTCCTAAGAGTTAAGTATTATTTTAAGTTGACAATCATTCAAAAATCAGCTTCCTAATTGAGCATTTAGAACTGAGACTCCTTCAAAGATAATACCATCCCTTCCTAGATCACCTGACTGGTCAGGAAAAGAATTTTGCTTCTAATAAGACGGTTCACTCTACATTGCATGCGAAAAATAGAACCATGTCTGTAGAAAAGATTGATTCACATATCCTTTCTTACATGTAACACATCAGTCACTAGAGACCATGATCTCCATTCACACATTTCAATACAAAATAGATAATTAAAAAAAAGGATGTTTAGAATAATGGATTCAGCATGTGAATATGCTCCCTTACAATGTCAAAAGGCAAAGGAAAACTTTTATTACAGTTACAAATTATTGAATCATTACTAGCACATGTTGGGCTAATTAGAGGATTATTGGTCTTTCATTAAACCTAAAAAATTCACCCCTTATCTCCCTGACTATAATCAGATTTAGTGCCTAAACTAACTTATATGTAAGGTTCAGATGGATATAAACAACAAGGTCATGGAATCAATCTTACAAGATATCAGCATCATAAAGAAAAATAAAACAAAAACAACCACCATTAATACATATGTAGAAGTTTATACTTTATAGTGACCACATGACTAGGGATGAGAACAGGTGGGTTTGGGCTGGGTTTTTGTGAACCCTAACCAGACCCTATCAGAGTTTACCTACACCAAACCTGCTCCTAATCCAGTTGGGTTGGGGTTGGGTTAGGCAAAACCTGCTTTAACATATTTTATAAGTAAAATACAGCTTTTGTAGGAAATTTTTCTTTTTAACATATTCATTTATGAAATAAGAATTTTTATATAAAATATAACTGTGCAAAATATAGTTGAACGGCAACAAGACATCTAGGATGGGTTGGGTCTAATTTGAACCAATCCAAACCTAATCCATTAGAGGTAGGGCAGCTGTTATGATCCCAAAGAGTTATATGGCTTGATTTGTTGCCTTCTATCGATCCTTGGACATTTTGGCTTATTGGTCAGGATCATAACATTTGGAATTAGAGTCAGTTTGGGTTCAAATTATGAAGAGGCTTATCTGGAGCAGAATGCCATCTCAAAAAAAATAGAGAAAAGAGATACATGCCACCGAGGTGTGAACTGCTGCATAAAGGTTACCGAAGTAGAGTGTTGAGTTACATGGAGTAAAAGTTATTCAGAGTAAGAGACACTAAGAACATCGGCTGTGGAAGTGTAATGGTTTCTTATGATCCCAAAGCGCTTGATTTGATCCGTTCCAACAGTCCTAGGACTTTTAGTGTATTAGTCAGTTTCATAACAATGAGTTACCCATTCAACCCGCCCCATTGCCATCCTTACCCACCATGGTGTAAATGATCTATGAATCTCGAGTTGGATCGTCCGATACAACTTGGGATCCACTCGGTCCAAGATATGATACATATATTGGTCAAACTCGGATGAACTTGGTCAAACTCATTCGGACCGTCCAATCCAACTCCGCAGAGTCAAAAAAAATCGGCCGAGACAAGTAATTTATCATTTTTTATGTTCTTTTGACTCGTTGTTTGACTCGACCAATCCTGATATGGATTGCAGATCCAACTCGGGATCGGCCAGGAATGATCCCGATCTGATCCCCGAGTTAAAACACCATGTTACCCACAACCTGGAAACTACGATCATTCCTCAACTGTTATAACATACAGGTGAGAACCTGACATAAATAATGAAGCTGCATCCATGTATTACCATGCGCTTCTATATACTTCTTCTGTGTGCATATGATAGCGATTGCATGCAATTGAACACGTATCCAACCAAACACAAGCAAACAACACACATTTGCATCACGAAATGAGAACATATCTCTTTTGTTTTCAAGAATAAATGAAAACAAACCGAAAGATAACAAGGCTATCATGAATGATACGTCAAAATCGCTCGTTTAAAAATTAGAAATGAGAGAACCGAGTGATAGAGAGATACCTCTGCAATGATAATCTTGCTAACAACAGAAGCAAGAGTCAATTAAGACCTCCGAAGAAGAACGAAATCCAATCAAACGGCTGAAAACAAATTGATTCGAACTTTCTTGACCTTGTTGACTCGACCAATATCTAGAGTAGTAGCTTGCAAATTATCAGATCTCTGATTTCTCTAACTCGTTAATAACTTGTAACTCTTTCAGATCAAGCGAGGAAATAAAGAAGAAGAAGAAAAAGGAGAAACCCTGAGACTCAAAGAGCGCCATTCTTGATCTGAATTTCAACTCAAATCGCAATGCCGATTCCAAATTTCAAGCTGTTTGAGACGATGAGAACAAGAACCGCCATGAAAAGAGGTCGCCGAGGGAATCATCGTTGCACGCCGGAGGATGAGCTCAACGAGCACCGAATTCATGGTCGATGCTCCTCGAAATCCTGGTCGGAAATATCAAAGCCACTAACCAATTCGTCCAGATTGAAAGAAAAATCGCAAGATCTTGGTGAAATCTTACATCAATCAGAAACCACCATTATCCGACTTAAATCCTATCCCATCAGCATATCGAAACATAGAGATCGTCGTATATAAACAAATTGCCGTAAAATTTTGAATAATTTGGGCAAAATAATGCAGAATTGAGAGATGATCTTCTCTAACGATGATAAGAGGAGGGAAGAGAGACGAAAGAATTGCAGGATAGAAGGAAAGAGAGATTTATATAGCGGCGTTTTCTCGGTCTTTTCCACCGTGGCATGTTATCTAAAATTTGTAATTTAGTCGTTATACTAAGTTGTTTTGCCCGTGTTCAGCACGGCCACACCAATTTACCAATTTCAAATTCTCTTAATATGACGGTATTAAATACTAAATATAATTGAATTTCTTGATATGTTGGGATCCTTCCCCTTGTCTGCTGCTACGCCTGAGATGGTTTTGCTTTGTCAAATTTGGATGGTTGGGCTTGGCTGCTATGCTTGATCCTGCTTGTTGCTGCTGCGCTTCAGTCCTGGTCTCTTGGGTGATTTAGTGCCCCGTATGTAAGTGACAATATCGTCTTTTGTTTATTTGTTGCTATTCTCTCTTTTTAGAGTGGTGTTTGCTTGTTCACTCCCAAGTGCAGGAGTTCAAAGAAATATAATACTCGGTGAGTCCAAAGTCGAATCACAGAAAGCACGGAATTCAAGACAAAAAAGTGTTAAGAACAATTATAGTAGTGAAACACTATAATCTCCATAGTTCACCACCGCAAGAGGAACCGCCTCTCGACTGAGAGTTCTGATGCATGGGATCTGTGACAGGGCCCTAGAACATAAATGACATTTTACCAAGTGTCTAGGCTTTTATATTAACTTATTAAAGAATATGAAACAAAGTGAAGAGGCACCCAGTGATAAATAGATTGAAGATACAATGAAAAGACAACCTAAAGATTATGCATCCAACAAAATAAAGAGAAACCCAGTCATAAATAGATAGAAATTATAACAATAAACAACATAAATATTATGCAGCTAAAAGCATGTAACTCTATAATGAGAAAACACGTTGAAAACTGATCTACTAAGCACAATCAGAAGCAGTAATAGTATATATGGAACAACAAATAAAAATTACAAACTAAAATAATCATGTTAGGATCCATGGGGTATAGCAGAGAAAAATTAATTATTACTAAAATTATGAGTAAATTGTTTAATTTTTATTATCACTTCATTATCATACCCTAATGTATGTTGGAAAGGTTGTAGCAAGGTCAATCTTTGAGGTTTAGTCCTTCCAAGAGGTGATTCTGCAAGAAACATGCTCAAAACAGTTAAAATAAAAGTGCTAACTAAAGAATGAGCTGAGCACAACAATGGCAAAACTTATTTTTCTGAAGTTTGAGGCCACAGTTATACCTTTGATGATAGTAAGATATCATCTTAACTAATTAAGATCTGAATCACGCTTTATCAATTATTGTAGCACACATGAGGAATGTAGATAGGTGATATGCAGTAACACATAAACATAGGACAAACTATCCGCTAATAGTAATATGTATATAACCAAATGTTTGTGTAAATGCCTATTAGATCAAAAATACATATTGATTCTAATACCTAATAAGAAAAACGAACTGTTTTTCTAAATGTCTGTTAGACCAACAATACATAATAATTTTATGTGTATAATTTACAGTAAGTAACTGTTAAATAAATAATAAATAGGTAAAGATTACAAAAAATAGTTTTAATTAATTACATTTTCCCCTACTATTAGACCAACAACACATATTATTTTTATATCTATAATTTACAGCAAGGATATGTTAAATAAATAATAAATAATTAAAGTTTTAAAAAAATAGTATTAATGATTTACATATTTTCTTAAAGGCGTTAAGTGACACTACTTTAGTAAAGATAAATGTCATATTCATATATGCCATCCGTTAATAATAATAATAATAATAATAATAATAATAATAATAATTGTAATAGTAATATTAATAATATATATATTTATGTGTTGAATCTTCCAATTACCAGCTGCTTCTGACTTTCAAATATTCTATTCATTGTTGAATGTGATTTAATTGTTTACGTAGTTGGCTAGCTTCTTACATTGCACACGCATATTTATTATAGATCACGTATGCAATTCTAAACTGTATATGTCGATTGCCTTCTTTAAAAGTGAATGTAAATGCCTATATAAAATTAATTAAATGCCCGTCTAAAAGGTTGTTGATGTTTTCAACTTCTTTATATTATAATACAATTTATCAAGCTGTTGCAATTCATATAAAATAAAATTGCAATGACTCATAAAATGTATATATATTTAAAGAAGTTGTTTTACATATATAACGTTTTGGATTGTTGGTTAGATAGTTTGGGAATGTGAAGTGTATTATATTTTTTCATGTATCCTAACATTTCTCTAATAATTTCGTTTTGTCATTTTCTTATGTTCTTCGAATGGATAGTTTAACAATCGAATCTTGTTTATTCGCAATAAATATAAAAGATTTTGATTGTTAACAAACTTATGCATTTGAAGAACCATACAGAGATGCAACCGAAATTATTAGAGAAATATGTAGAACACATGAAAATATAATATCTTGACAATTCCTAAATGGGCAACACCAAGCATAAGCTTTAGGTACTATCTCTTATTTTCTTTACATTATTTTCTTATGTATTTCGCAATCTAAAATAGTATTTATTTAACCATCTCGTTAGTAACATATATTCTTATATTACATATTTATTATCATAAAATTTTCAATGTATTTATTACCAATGACTTACTTGCTATCTTTAATACAGGTGAGACGAACGTGAAGGGAAAATTCTAGCATATAAACGTAAGGTATAGATTACTCGGCTACAAAAGGTACATATTTATAACCTTGTTTAATTGCGTTAAATGTCAAAATTATCTGACAATTTTGCTGTTACTCTAATTAATGTCAAAATACAAGAAAATTTATTATTGTTATTGAGGTTCAAGATTTTGATTTATATGGTCTTATATTGATTGTTTCAATTTCAATTACTTTGATTTGGATTCTTTTATTATGTTTAGTTTACTTGGCAATAAGAAAAACTAAAGAAAATGCGTGCTAACTGAACATTTTCTCTTTTATTTCTTATGAATGCTACAATACTGTAGTTAATTTGACATTTTTGCTTTTACCATAATTAATGCTGAAATAGTTAAAGATTATGCCTATTACAAAGCCAATGTACATGTACAAGCTATATAATTATTTATGCTCAGATACTAATAAATACCTATGTTGTTTATGATAGGTAACAACTTTAGGTTACTCTTTCAAGTGAATCATGAAGCGCCAACACCCAAACGAGAATAAAGGTTAAGTATAGTAGAAAGCTTACTTTCTTTTATGTTCCCTCGTGTTAAAGTTTTAACTAAAGTTTTTTTATTAAGATATAGATAATATTGAAGCGATGATTGAATCAAAGATCGAACATCATCGAAAAAAACGACGAGAGTACTATGCTCAACTAAGTGAAGAGATAAAAGATCAACGTTGAAAAAAACAACGAGAGTATTATGCTCAAAATATTGAACAAAAGAAGGTTGCACAACTTGTAATGGAAAGACAGTTAATAGTTAATAGATGTTATGAAATTGGTAAGCAAAATAAGTCCTTGTTACTAGAGAAATATTCTTCATTTACATTTTAAAAAAATAAAAAATTGTTAACTTTGATATAGGTTCAACATCATTACAATCATATGGAAACAATGATTAGTTATGTAACATGTCGATAGTAGAAATAAATGGAGAGAATGGAAATGCATGCTTGAGAAACAAAGAAGGTACAATTAATCTACCCCACTATTAAAAAAGTGCTAATTTTAACAAAATCATTCATTAATTAACCTAATAGTATCCTATAATCCCTGTAAGAGCAAATTTGTTCATAATTTTGACTGCAAGTAAGAATATTGGAATGAAGAAGTAGAATTTGTATAGCAAGTTTTTACAAGAAAAAAAGAATGACGTTCTATGGAAACGAAGACAGGCATATACTAAGAAGAAAGTTACAAAGGATAAGGTGTTGAAAACCAGTGAGCTGTCTACAAATGCAAGTACACTAGCAATAATATTTATAACTTCTAATAATTCATTAATCTCACAAATCTAATGCTTTTCTATAGGGATTACTTAGCAATATAATATCATCAGAAACTTCATTACAATACCAGTCCCTGTGCTCTCTTTGTAATGCAAAGAGATTTTCTCATGAAGTCAAAGGATTTTGTTATGCAAGTGGCGAACTATTATTAGCCTATAGTCGCATACCGAAAGAATTAAAGAGATTATACACATGGGATGTAGAAGATGCATGCTGTTGAATTTAGGCGTTGTATACGAACATACAACAATAATTTTGCATTCACTTCTTTAGATGTTCGGTATGATAAAAATCTTTGCAAACGGAATAAAGGAGTTTACACGTTCAAAGTACAAGGTCAGGTTTATCATTATATAAACGACCTACTGCCACCATT
Organism: Pachysandra terminalis; assembly: GCA_031762675.1. Classification (NCBI taxonomy): domain Eukaryota; kingdom Viridiplantae; phylum Streptophyta; class Magnoliopsida; order Buxales; family Buxaceae; genus Pachysandra; species Pachysandra terminalis. The sequence continues at coordinate 26,022 of JAUPMG010097069.1, forward strand.
TGCTCAACCATCATATCTGCAATTGTATTTCTGTGATACTAAGAATGAAGTTCAAAATAGAATGCAATGTTCATCGAAACTCTGAGCAGATATTGTAAAGAAAATAATGGACATCCTGATTGTAAATTTATACAGCTCCTTCTTCCGAAGCTTGAAAGACATGGAAATACCAACAACAAATAAAATCATACTCAAATGTGATGTGA
>JAUPMG010097080.1:0-12394 GCA_031762675.1 Pachysandra terminalis
ATTTGACACCCCCCCCCCCCAAAAAAAAAAAAACAGATTTGATTGGTTTTTGTGTGAAAAGAAATGGGGGAGAATGAGTTGTGAAATGATCGACATTTCCCCTAAATGTCAAGTGGCGACATTTTGCGAAATGTCGCCAACATCAGAGAAAATTGACTTACAGCAATTTCCCTTAATGTCTTGTGTCGCCCAAGGTCAAAATGGTGACATGTCGGCGACATTTAGAACATTGGATACAAGCATAACTGATACTAAAATATTTATGAAAGATACCCTTCAAAAAGTTTCAACCCTCCAGCCTTTGGTCTTTAGCATGAGGTTATTAGTCAGTATTTATCAACCAAAACCCATGTGCAGCATGAGATCAAGATACAAAAAGGAAAAATGCAGCTCCATATAGTACTGTTTTAAGAGGAAATCAAATCATAACTGGAAAATACAAAATCTGGAATTGCATAAAGCATAAGAGCAGCGATGAAGGGATCATACCTTGGCACTCGTAATTTGAACTTCCCGATTTTAAGAACCACCACATCTTAACAGACTTCATACAACAGATCTAGCTACTGAGATAACACCTGCTAGTTCTGATCATAGTTAATTAAAGTGAGTCGCAATGATATCACAGAATTGCATTCAAAACCCCCAAAAATGAACTATCATGATCATAGTTATTATATATAATTAAACTGATTGCTTGTCTAATTTGTGTTTCATCCGAATCAAACAATGTACTAATCACACACACACATACACACAAAAAAAAAAAAAGGAAAGAACAATTAAAAAACAGAAGGAACATGTATCAAAAGATAGAATAAGAACTAATCTATAAGTATTCATTCATGATTTTCATGCATAAATTGCAACACAAAGGGCTTATACATATTACATACACCTTCTTCTGAGGACATGGTAGAAGTAGCTCTTCAGAAATTGACTACACCATAAGCAACTCAATTGACGTTTATAATACTAAAGTTCCTAAACCCAGAAAACTAAAAAGAATCAAAAACCATATAGCTCATACATACAACTCCCAATATGCAAGCAACAGGTTCAAAATCTCAGTGGAAGCAACTACTCCAACTCTTACATGACTGTAATCGTATCAAGTTTTTGTTCCAAAGTTGGCTCAGTTGCTCACCGAAAGCAAGGCTTCTTGCTCACACAACAAAAACAAAAAAAAAAAAAAATGAAATAGTGAAGAAAAGAGTTTAAATCATATCTAAGAAACCGGCTTCTCCCAACTCCACGGCCTGCCGGCTCCACCAGATTGATGATGGCTAATCGGTCCACAAGAAGTAATTGAGTTCCAGTGTTGTGGAGCATGCTTTTTATCCATCACTGGGCGGTCGCAAACAAAATTCACCCTCTTCTTCCCTCTTCCATTCCTCCACCCATTGTCATCGCCGTGGAATCTCGAGGTTCTATACCTAGACATGTACTGACTAGCATCTTCTTGCTTCCAGCAACTCCTGTTCCAGGTTCCCCAGTTTCCACCGGTTTGCTCCATCTCATAGTTATCCTTCTCCCACTCGTTCCTCGACCATTTATTACTCCCTCGGTCTCCCCATGCTTGATCCTTAACATTTTTATCACCTTGATCGTAGTTTTGTTCCCAAGCGTTGACGTGATTATCCACATTCCAATCAGACACTCCCAATCCATGACCCGAGGATGAGTTGTTAGCTGTTCTGATCGGATCCTCCTCTGCATCACCCCATCCAGTGCACGGTATAGGTCGATTCAAGAAGAAGAGAGAATCACCATTAAGCCCAACCTTCCCATCGTTTTCCCCCTCATCAGGAACCACAGCTTCGCGATCCAAGTCCAATAATAGCTCAGGATCAATTTCAGAGTTCCAATCAATTTCATCAATGTAGATATTGGGATCGGGTAAAGAGATGTCACATGGGAGTCCATTGATCTCTGCCCAAAACCGGTTTTTCGCATTGTTGAAAGCTTCTTCACCGGCGGAATCATTCCACTGAACCACATTATCATAGTAGGACATTACCTTCTTCACTTCTAGTAGCTTCCTCCATGGTATTGATCCTACTGAGGTACAGAAGCTCTTCTCCCATGAAGGTACAGTTGGTTGCCAAGATCCTGAAATAAATATGAAAAAAAAAAATTATCAATATACAGATACTGAACAGAGAACCTACCACATCACAATTGAGTTTGGAGAAGAACAGTTTCCAAGAGAAAAATAATAATAATGATGGCCCTCCCTATTCCCCACATCAAGTTTTTATAAAATCAAAGCAATTATTCAACAAATACAGAATGATATAAAGAGAAAGAAACAGATTCAAACAGAGATAAATGGAATAAACTCATAAAACCATAAACCCAAACAGATTCAAACAGAGACAAATGGAATAAACTCATAAAACCATAACCCACTTTCCTCTAATAATAAACCTCAAATATTTTATTTATTTATTTTTTTCTCAGCTTAACTGAAGAGATTCAAAAAACAGAAACTAGTAACAACAAAACCCCAACTATTAAATCATCATCAACAACCAATCCCAGCTTTTATTTTTCAAACCATAAAACTAAAACATAATCTTCTCTCACCAAATACCACTATTAAAAGAAAGATCACAGTACCTATTATGTAAGATCAAATCTGAAAAAGAAAGGAAAAAAGGGAAAGATCATAAATTAATCAACACAATCCCATTTCTATTCTCCAAAAAACTTAATCAACAAGAACCCATCATCCAACAATTTCACAAACTGAGAAACAAAACAATCTAAAATTACCAGGAGGGGGTTTTCTGTTTTGCCATCTAGAAGACGCCCTTGAAACCTCCTGGTGATAATTTTCTCCTTGATGCCTTCTCCAATCATCCATCTCCTTCTTCATAAGAAAAATCCAGTAAACCCGAAAGAACAACAGAACAGAAATTCTGTTCCAGAATAGAAGATCTCTTAACTACGAAATTAAATAAAATAAGAACAGAATCTCCACTTTCTGCCCAAAATTCCGATATGGGTTTCGATCAGAACTTATTACAATCAACGAAATCACAGAAAATAGAAAGTTTTGAGACAGAAATCACGAGGAGATTTCTTCTTCTACAATCTATCGAGCGAGCTTTAAAACATCTCGGGTTTCTATAAAAGGTCCCCACGAAGTTAATTTAAATTACAACTTTACCGTTTCTCATCACTTCTGGTTTTAGCAGTGACTCGATATCTATCTTTTCCTTAACAATAAGAGGCTTAGCCGTTCAGTGTTTTGTTTTGTTTTCGGTGACAGAAACCTACCTTTTATCCCTGTCTTATTTAGATGGACGGAAATGTCCTGCACAAATAGTTTAATGGCTTTATCCAATTGACTATTGACAAATGGTGACTGACAAGGAGCTTTCACTTTTTTCAAGGATCCGGTTTTGTACGAGTATTTAGGCTATGTACAAGGCAACATGGGGAATTAATCGATTAGATAGACATCTAGTTCTAAACAATTACGATCAAGTCCTTAGGTAGCCTTGCCGCCATTGCTTGCATTTTATAAATACAATTTTCAATTTATTTCAAAGTCCAGCTAGCAATTTTTGAACCTCATCCGAATCTAATTTGTTTGGGTTGATCATTGTTGGCAAAACGTGATACGGAAAATAATAATAATAATAATAATAAAAAGTAAAAAAATGAAACCGTAAAATATAAAGTTTAATACGATCTTTTATTTAAAAGAAGAATTCAAAAAAACAGTCAATAAAACAAAAACGTCAAAAATATGTTGATTAAATTGTTCGAATTTCATACGGTAGAGAACAAAAAAACAAAATGAAAAAAAAGTGAACATAAAAGTGAAACCAATAAATTTAAAAAAATATTATAGTATTAGTTTAAAAATTAATTTATAATTTTAAATAATTTACATTCACTATTATACGAAACTTTAATATTATCAATATTTATTTTTTTATTAAAATATAATATAGTATTAAAAATTTTAAATTTAATAATAGAATAAAAAATAAAACATTAATTAAAGTCTACTTCTTTTTTCATCTCTTTATTAAAAGCTTTTTTCTTATTATTATTCCATAATAAGTCTAAATAGTTATAGTAGACTTTGAATCACAATAGGACTAAATAAAAAAAAAAAGACAATTATTGAAACCTCTGAATGAAAATAACACATCAAAAGATAAAAGCTAATAAAAAGATTCAATAAAACTCTTGAATCATGGAAAATAAATAAATAAATTTTATTTTTTTCATATCTAAAATGGAGATACGATAAATTTTTTTGAATAGTTTTAAACGTAAAATGTATAAAGTGTGTTTAATATGTTTTTGTGAAAAGTACGCGTTTTTTTTTATTACATAAAGTTTTAAATGAAGTTTAAAATATTTAAGCATAAAATTGTGTTTTTTTTTAAAAAAATGAAATTTTGAACGGCGTTTTGCTAACGGTAGGGTTGACCCGTTTATTAATTGGGTTAGATTTAAGTTTTTTCAAGCCGTCTATAAATCGGTTAACCCAAATTTAATCCAAAAACTCGTTGGGTACCTTTTAAGTATTCTTTTATGATATATGACTATATTTTATAATTATTTATTATTTATGTATCTATATGAGAAAGGGTCCATCAGAAAGCGTGGCAATTGTTTTTTTTTTTTTCTTTTACTGTTAAGAGAAAAGGTTCATCAGAAAGCATGCCATTTAAAAAAAAAAAAATTCAAAAATAAGCTTCATTATTATATCTATACTATTAAGGGAAAAGGTCCATCAGAAAGCATGCCAATTTTTTTTATATTAAGGAAAAATCCCATTGGAAAGCGTGCCAATTTTTTAAAATTTTTTATAAAAATAATCTTCATTATTATATATATATATATATAGGACGTTTGGTCTTTAGGATACAACAGCCGTCTCCAGTTTGATAGGTTGCACAACACACCTACTGGACTGCGAGCTTGATTAGATGTATCACTCGATAGATATTAGAAAATACTTAAGAGAACACTTGAAAATTCAGCAGAATTTCTATATTCTAAAAACTGATTTGGATCTCTATATAAGAGAAAATCACACCCTTTCGAAAAGACACAACCCAAATAAAGTGTTGTTTCATAAAAAGGTTTAAAGCCAAAGAAGATGTCTTTTAGAAACAAACATGACTCTTGAAAACAAACATGATTCTTGAAAGTTTTAATTACAAAAATATTAATAAATTACAATATATTAATAGATTAAAACAGTTGATGCTATCTGCGGCATCCCCATTTATTCTAACAGAGACTTTGATAATCGGGTTTGGGCTAGTACGTCCAACGGTGTATTCTTTATTGCATTGGCCTATAACTTGTTCAAAAGTCTCTCCTCACCAATGGCCATTGATAACACTTTTCTGGCTCAGGATTTGGCACACTTCATGCCCCAAAAAAAATAAGATTCTTTGTGTGGAAAGTGTGTCATAGGGGAATCACCACTAATGATATCTTGCAGAGGACTAGAAGCGCCTGTTGAACTAGGCACATACTGTCAGTGCTGTAACTAAAGTATAGAACACATTTTTCTGCACTGCCCATTTGCAATGACACTCTAGTTTGCTTTTGCAGGAGGACATCTTCACCTTTTCCAGCAGGCAACCGACGTTAAAGAAATCTTGGAAGGAAGCTTCAGCTGCTCTCTTGAGGGAGTCCCTTCATCTATCCCTTGCTACTCAGCCTTTGATTTTAATTTCTAATGGATTATCTGGTTATCATGAAACAAATCTATATTTGAAGGTGTGAAGCCTTCCAGTGGAAACACACTTACTTGCCTTTCTCTGCTCCAACAGGATTCTGGTTCTCTCATAATGAGCAGATTGGATGACAAAAGGAACACAAAAGAAACAATCTTTGTCAAGTGGATATTCCCCCCTCTATGCATGTTATCAAGCTAAGCTTTGATGGAGCCTCGAAAGGAAGATCGGGCAAGGCCGAAGCGAGAGGGTTATGCCGGGATGGCAACGGAAGATTCTTGTTTGGTTTTGCATTGTTCCTTGACAACACCTTTGCAATCGTTGCAAAATGCACTGCCTGTTTGGAAGGCCACAAGATGGCTGCACACTTTGGGGTTATTGATATCATAATTGAAGGACTTCCTCTCCATTTTAGCTTGTCAAAAAAAGACGAGCCTTGTTCATGGAGGATCGAAGGACTATTAGAAGAAGCACGATCAATTTTGGACCGCTTTGCATCTGTACCCCTTTCGCATTGCTTTCGTGAAGCCAACAATGCCATGGACACGCTTGCAAATTATGCTATCAACTCGGGCTCTTGCCTCTGGAGATCTAGACCACCTAATTTCCTTCTTGAAGCCCTAAAGGATGATTTTGTAGTTAAAACGACTGCCCGGTGCACCTTTTCTGAATCTTAAGCTATTTATCTTATTTTAAATTTCATTATCCAAAAAAAAAAAAAAAATAGGCTGCTCTTTGGAACACTTTTTTTTTAAGCTTTAGAGAATAGTAAAATCTGTATGCATCTGTGGACTTAAGTACTATTTGTCAAGTGACGTAAATCTGTGTGTATTTGATTTCTTCTTCATCTCGTTTTATTTTTCTTTCTTAACAAAACTTGGTAGGCTCAATTTGGTTAAAGCTGGAGTCGTTTTATATACGATATTACATATCCATATTCCAAAAGACGGCTGTGTTTGAATGTAATATGTCCCTCGTATTGTAATCTATCACCCCTAGTTTTGTTCAATCCAATAATACTTTTTGTTAATTATCAAAGCTATTGTTGCCCTATCAAAGTTACTTTGAGACCAAGAAAGAAAAGTATGAGGTTTCTAGTAGGACCGGTAATGAAATTTCTCAAGAAAGAAAAGCATGTGTTTGTCACCGAGGTTTAAAGTCTTCGGAATTCCAGTCCCAATCGATCCCGATCCGGACTGACCATATCAGCCGGTTCGGATCCGGTACAAAAATAGATTGTCCAATTTTCTTAAAAAGAAAAAAAAAATTGGATCGGCTGTATCGGTCGTCGGACGGTGGTATTGGTCAGAATCGGTCGGTATCAGATGATCCAGATCACAAGCCTCACGGTACAACTATTGTATCGTGACTTAGGACCGGTCTTGGCCAATCCCAGTATGAACTAGACAGTACAGACCGGATCAATTCGATCCAATTGAAACCATGTTTGTCATCTGTTTAGGCCGGTATTAGACCGCCTAAACCGTTTGGGACTGCATGGGCCAGGCGGTAAGAAAGAAATAGGCTTTGGCCCAATAAAGGCGATACAAGCCTAGAAAAATAGCGCACAGGCTCAGCGTGTTAATTAAGCCCAGTCTGCCAAAAGAGGGTTACAAGATGTGCTATGAACATGAAATGAGAGTGTGCCAGATGTCAGCAGAAGAAAGATTGAGGTTCCCCATCATCACCCAACTGCCGAGTGATTATAGTAAAGGCCTATAAAAAGAGATCGACCAAAATGGAAAAGTCTCCACAGCAAATCAAACAAAGCTACACATAGCTTCATACATGATCCCCAGTGATCATTAATCTAGCTTTTTGCAAGGAACCTATTGCACCTACTTCGTCGTCTGAATTAATCGGCCACGGAGGAATCTCAGTTGGACGTTCTTCAGAACCCTTCTCGATCGTCCCTTGCATGCCGTGTTGTGCACCCGTGAAGTAGTTTAGTTGTGTCCCACAGCCGGAGCCCAAGGAACCATTGGAGTTCCTCTCGATAGTCTCTTGCATGCCGTATTGTGCACTCATGAAGCAGGTTAGTCACGTCCTACAATCGGAGCCCAAGGAACTTCTAGAGTTTTTTGTATTTTTCTTGTTTCTCGTGCATCTTAGAAGGTTTACCTTTTAGTTGAATGTTATCTTGCTCTGGTTTATATATATATAGATATATAAGGTGTTGTTGATCGCGTAAAATCGGTTTCTTTGGATTGGCCACTGATCATTTGAGATTGGAAGCCACATAATCGTTTGATTCATAATCGGTCTTACAATCGACCAATTTACTTTGATAAGTCAATTTACGCAGTTAACTTACATAACCTATTTTTCGGGTGAGCTCTTAAGAGTTCTGGCACGCCCGTACCACTTCGGCCACATGACCGAGAGTGAATCCACGAACCGACCGTGAAGCGAGCCAGAGTTGGTTTTTTGGACTAACATATTTTTGGCACACCCGGTGGGACACGTCTGGTGAAGCTAAATGGCACAAAAAACTAGAGCTGGTGGATAGTCAGGAGAAGATGACCACAATGGAATGGACATCATCCAAGAAGAGGTACTGGAAAGCATTGTCGTATCGACCAAAACACTTGGCCAAGCTAATCCAACGGCAGAGGTAGGATCGACATCCGCTCCGTTTAATAATAGTGTCATAATGATGTTACAGAATATAAATCATACTTTAATGAGGATAGGCACTGAGGAAGGATGCAGTTATGCAACAATTGCAGAAGGATTCACTAGAATTCCTTTTGAAATGGAATCCTTGATTAGGCGTGAACATAGTTCGGCCGGAGAAGGTGAAAGCTCGGCCATGAGGAATTTTAACGGGAATGGGGTGTTTAACCCTATTGAATTACCACCAGCTAGGCCTACTCCTCCAAGGCCGGCCAGGCCGGTAAATGACCAAAATGAGCCCCTTGGCCATAACGGTCAGGCACTCATACCTGTCAGAGAAATGGAGAGAGGCCAAGTATATCACTGGGTCTAAGAGGCAGCAGCAACATGCCGACCCGACGGTTGTCTAGGCCGTCATAGCGTAAACTGTATCCTGATTGGGTGGATCTTAGGTATGAATTCCCTAAGGGATATAGGATCCCCGACTTCTCATTGTTTTCAGAGGAGGATGGTCAATCGACCATTGACCATGTGGGCCGATTTACGGTACAATGCGGAAAATTATCACCAAGTGAATATCATAAGTGAAGGCTGTTTAGGAATTCCCTAACGGGCACCTAGTACATAATCTTACCTCCTAACTCGATCCAACATTGGGCCGAGATGGAAGAAAAATTTCATTCTCAGTTCTACCGGACTGAATTAGAAGTATCCATGGTTGATCTAGTCCGGCTAAGACAACTGCCGGATGAAACGGCGGATAGATATATATGACGGTTTAAAAAAGTTAGAAATAGATGTAGAATTGTACTACCCGAAACAGAGTTTGTGAAATTGGCCCAAAATAGCCTCGACATTGAACTTCGAAAGAAGTTTGCTGGAATGGAATTTGAGGACTTATTTGAATTGTCAACCTGGGTGGCCAAATATGAGTGAATTCTATAGGAGGAGAATCAAAGAAAAATGGCTACCTTTGGGACTTATTTTCAAGATCCCAATTATGAGTTAGCCGTGGCCGAAGTAATATCAAATAAACCTTTTACTTGTATGGCTTTAAAGAAAAAAAATGACCAGTACACAAATGGAAGGAAAGAGGAATTTTCTAGATAAAGGAAGGAAGTTTTCCTTTGATGTTTCGAAGGCCGACGAGATCTTTGATCACCTCCTAAAAGGAAAGTTCTAGGGTTATCTGAGGGGCATAAAGCCCCTTCGGCCGATGAATTAAAAAAGGGTGAATATTGTAAATGGCATGGGTCTCGAATCCATTCTATTGCTGACTGTTCCATTTTTCGATCTATGATATAGGGCAACATTGACCGAGGATTGCTTCAGTTCCATGAAAGATGGAAGGAGGTCATGGGAATTGACACTGACCCGTTTCCTGCTACTTTCCCGGTCAACATGACTGGGTTAAGACTCAGAAACCCTCAAGTGAAGGTTGACTTGAGGTCAGGGGGCAACTCATCCGCGCGAACAAACATGAACGACAAGTACAGACCATTGGGAAGCCATGGTTGTAGTAACCACGACCGGTTGGAATTCCCTCCCAATCATTTGAATGGTCAGGACGGGTTCCACCAGGGGCATAACATTTGTGACAGATGTCATGAAGAGATGAAAGAATAAGTCAGGCAAGTAGAAAGAGATTACTGTCAACCATGGCGACCTCAACTTCGGCATTACAGACCAGATTATTATCAAGGGCCACCCAAAAAATGGTACCCAAATAGAGATGACCGATTTTATAATCCTCATCCAAGGATGGTTAGGCCTCTAGGAGGCGGAAATAACAGGTGGATTAGAGTAGTCCACCAAAAATTCGACCAATTTGGGTATGAGATGACTCGAACCCAAAAAAGACGTTGGCAAAGGGAACAGGCAGCCAACAGAGCCATCTCAGTCTAGCAAAGAGGGGATAAGGGAATGGTAGTGGCCAGAAACGTTTTTGGTGCAGCCCAAACCATAGCACCAAAGAAATAGCAAATATCAGAAGCCCAACATAAGAAAGAAATGTCTCCAGAGCTTAATTTCTTGGAAGAAGACTACGATTTGTTGTTAGGCCAACTCCTGGCCCAGTTCCAAGGCACTGATGCTCTAGAGCGGTCGCCATTGACGGGTGATACTTCTCCAGAAGAGAAGGCCAGCAAAGAAGAAGCTCGAACCCTTCAATTTGGGTCGCTTCCTATAATGACCATAGATTGCAATGTCGTGTTTATGCTGCCAACATATTTTCAAGCAAGGGAAGAATATGTCAAGCCAGACAGTGAAGAAGAAGTAGGCCAAGAGGCCACAGTGGCTATGCTGGCTAGCATTTATCAGGAACAAAACTCGCCTACCCTGAAATGTGAAAGTTCCCAGCGCATAATTAATTCTGACGACAAGACTGATAAGGTAATTTTTGAAAAGCCATCTTGGAAGATGGCTCAGCATTTATGGCCCATTATACATTAATGTACACATGGACGGAGTTCCTGTCACCATAGTGCTGGTCGACAATGGAGCGGCGGTGAATATATTGCCCAATAGAGTGATCATAAAGGTAGGGAAAGCTTGAACTGACTTAATTCAGAACGAAATAACAGTCACAAATTTCGCAAGAGTAACTTCAACCACTCAGGGAGTGCTGCCAGTATAATTGGAGATTGGACGGAAGAAAGGTTTGACCGCTTTCTTCGTAGTAGAATCGTCCTCCAGTTACAACGCGTTGTTAGGACGTAATTGGATTCATTCAAATATGTGCATACTATCATCCCTTTATCAATTCCTGATTTTTTGGAATGAAAACAAGGTGGAGATTGTCAAAGTTGATGGACGGCCTTTTCTGGCAGGTTCTAATGCAGCCGAGGCATTATTATACGAAGAAGAAATAGGGCCAATAAAATCCACTAAGGACAGAAGACATGGTTGACCAATAGGAATTTCTATAACGGTCAATGATGAGCTAGGCCAAGAGGAAGCTAGACCGATAGCAATAGTTCCCTATCGGTCAAGCTAGGGTTACAAAATTGAGGAAGTGCCATGATGAAAGCGTATTTAGAAAATCCTACTTCTCCATACGTGAAAGCTTATTTAGAAAATCCTACTTCTCCATATGTGAAAGCTTATTTAGAAAATCCCACTTCTCCATATGTACATTCGCCCAAAGTCACATCTCAATGATATTTGCCATGTGGCATAAATGAATCACCTAAAACTAATATTTCCTTTATATAAAACATTAAAAAATTGGACAATCATTGATATATATGGCAAAACCTAATGGACATGTATTATTGGAACTTATATAGACTAAAATATTATACACATGACTAATCCAAAGGATCCCCTTTCAAATACATGCTGTGGATTGGTCAATTCAATATTTTCCAAGATAAAAATGGCCCTGTCACAACAGCCAATGAAAACTGTCAATGACGAAACCCTTTTATCTTTTTTTTATATTTGTTAAATTTTGTAATATATAGATGTTAGATTTTGGAGATACCGTTTGCCCTGTGATAAATGTTTTCATAATAAAACTAATAATATAGTTGGCAGGACATCCCGTTATTTGGGCCGTTGTTAGGATATTCCCTCAAAAGATGGTTTGGGTGGGGAGAGTCTGAGGATCGAACTTGTGTCTCCCCATGGGGGAGTGGTCGAGTGACTATCAAATCGGAGAAACCCAAAAAAAAAGAAAAAACAGTAGTTAAATTTTTTTAAGAGTGATTTACCGGTGAGATGTCGTAGAAAGAGATATACCTGTTGTGACGGTATATCACACGTGGAAGCATATTGGAAAATCTCACTTTTCTATATGTACATTTAATCAAGCCTACATCACGTCCCAAAGTTATTTGCCATGTGATATTGTTGATCAGGCGGGCTAATTTAACGCCACTTTACACGGGGCGCTTGATTACGAGTGCGTGAACGCGTTTTGGGTATAGTCGCACACACTGAATCATTCCATAAAGCTGTAACGGCTGTACAGCCGTCCCCGTCACGTACCAGCTGTCAGCGGCTGTGTACGATGATTAGACCGTTTTGGTGAAAAGCAAGATTTGAAACGGCAGGAT
>JAUPMG010097091.1:0-12393 GCA_031762675.1 Pachysandra terminalis
TGAGATCTCAAGCTCTGTTACAGGTACGTTTATGTTGTTTGAATATTTTAATATATATTCTCTTCCTTATTTTTTTAACCGTATAGATTAGTCTGCTAAATGCTTTGTGGATTTTGTACATCTTAGCTTGTAGTTTTTTTTTATTGCATCAATAAAAAAGTTGTCTTGAATAAAGTTTTTGTTTTAAGTTTTTTTTTTCTCTTATTATTAATTTAAGAATGTTATTGGACTAGTTTAAGATCTTGTTTTTTTATTTTTTTCTAGGACTTTACTAAAATATCTTAAGATATTTAGGATTTAATTTTTTTTTCGTTGTTACAAATTTTGGAATATTTTAGATTTTTTTTTTAATTTTTTTTTATTTAGTTTTTGATTTTTCACCTTGATTTAACATATTTTTTAGATTTTAATTAATTGGCCAAATAATTTTGAACTGGGTAACCGATTAAACCGGAGGAGAGTGGGTGCCTAACACCTTCCCACTCTCTTAAATGAACTCCCTTATCCAAAATCTGGTTAGACCATCCTTAGCCTCATATTGGTTTAATTTTGAAATTTATTGTTAAAATCATGGGTAACCATTCACACCCGAATCCAATGAATGGTGGCGACTCCATACTTACCCGATCGCCTAGGGTCCACTCGACCATGGGGTGTTCACAACTACTTCTATGATTTTCAAGTGTAATGGGAGTACAATGTTGAATGTGATATACATATTAAATATGTTTGATTTTATATGATGATGAGCATGCTAATACATTGTGACTGTTGTATTATCTGTTGATTGCAATTGTATGAATTAAACCGTGTTATTATGCATCTATGAACATAGTTGTTGTAACTTCTTTGAGGCTTCAGCTGAACCTTCTATTGAAACAAGTGATAAGTTCATTTGAGGTGCCGGTCTGGAAAGGATATTTCTTTTAGATTCAGATACTTAATTTATTGTGATGGTTTATACTTGGTTTCTATTGACTTGGTTTTGACCCCGAGTTGGCTTTGGACTTGTAATATATTAGACTTCTATTTTGTTTATGTGGGTTTAAGCTTCACAGACACGAGTTGAGCTATAGGTTTTATTTATTTAAGACTTTCGTTGATTTATGGTTTTAGACTCTGATTAATCAGGACAATGGTTAAGTATTGTGAAGGGATATCCATGTCCACGTGGTGGATCCGAAGGTTATTCCCTTGGAAATCCTCGAGATCCTATATCTTGGATTTGGAGCGTGACAGGGATACTACCGTCGCTTCATTGAAGGATTCTCTCGCATCGCAGTGCCTTTGTCCAAACTCACAAGGAAGGATGTGAAGTTCGTTTAAGACGATGCATGCGAAAAAGGCTTTGCGATACTCAAGGGGAAGTTGACAACAACACTAGTTTTGACCATTCCGAAAAGCGGCGTGAAGTTCGTTTAAGACGATGCATGCGAAAAAGGCTTTGCAATACTCAAGGAGAAGTTGACAACAACACTAGTTTTGACCATTCTGAAAAGCGGCATGAAATTCGTGATCAATGCCATGCATCCTTATCGAGACTTGACTGTGCTCTGATTCAAGAAGGGAAGGTTGTGGCCAATGCTTCAAGAAAACTCACACCACATGAAAGAAACTACCCTACACACGATCTGGAGTTGGCAGCCATATTTTTTGCTTTGAAGATTTGGCGACATCATCTATTTGGAGAGACCTTTGAAGTATTTTTTTAACACAAGAGCTTGAAGTACCTATTTTTACGAAAGGACCTGAACATGAGACAACGAAGGTGGATGGAGCTGGTCAAGGACTACAATTTCTCACTTCAATATCATCCGGGCAAAGCAAACGTTGTAGTGGGCGCACTCAGCCGAAAGCCTAAAAGCATTGTAGCACACATGATGAACCAAGAATGGCGGATGTACAAAGAGCTTGTTGAATTCAACATCGAAGCTCGTGTAGCAGGTCAAGGGGTGAGGTTATGGAACATCCTTGCTAAATCTTCACTCAAAACCAGAATCATTGAACTACAAGCAAAGGAACCATGGATGCAAGATTTAGCCAAAGATGCTGAATGACCAGATTGGACCAAGGAGGAAGACAGAAGCATTCGATTGAAAGGAAAACTTTGGGTACCACATGATGAAGAGCTGAAGAGAGAGATTCTATAAGAAGCTTAGCGTTCCTGATACTCTATCCATCCTAGAAGAACAAAGTATACTATGATCTACGACATAACTACTGGTGGAGACGAATGAAGGTGGACATTGAAGAGTTCGTGACCAAGTGTGTGGTTTGTCAACAAGAGAAAGCTGAACACCAAAATCCAGCTGGAACACTCCAACCTCTACCAATTGGAGAATGGAAGTGGGAACACATCTCAATGGACTTCATTACGAGACTACCCAAGACCCACAACAATCACGACATGATTTGGGTGATCGTGGACAGGCTAACCAAATCAGCACACTTCATACCAACAAGGACTTCAATGAACACGGACGAATTGGCGAGATTATACGTGAAGGAGATCATCCGATTGCACGGAGTACCTATCACTATTGTTTCAGACCGCGGATCACAATTTACTTCAAGATTTTGGGAGAGTTTTCACAAAGCTTTGGGAACTTAACTCAATTTCAGCACGGCATTTCACCCTCAAACCGACAGCCAAACAGAGAGAGTTAACCAAGTACTTGAAGACCTACTCAGATCATGCATCCTTGACTTCAAGGAAAATTGGGAAGACCATATGGAAATTGTGAAGTTCTCCTACAACAACAACTGCCAAACAAGCATCAGAATGGTACCATTCGAAGCACTGTACGGAAGTCCTTGCATATCACCATTGTCCTGGAACGAGGACAATGTACACATTCCATTAGGACCGGAGTTAGTTGCTGAAACAACGGAGAAGATCAGACTCATTAGAGAACGACTCGCTATGGCTCAACATCGATAGAAAAAGTACGTGGACTTGTGAAGAAGGAAGTTGGAATTCCAAGTAGGAGACTGTGTTTTCCTTAAAGTTTCACCAACCAAAGGAGTATTCAGATTTGGTAAGAAGAGTAAGTTAGCACCCCGATTCCTTAGACCATTCGAGATTACAGAACGGATTGGAGAAGTGGCCTACAGATTGCAACTGCCATCTAGCTTAGATTTAGTGCAGGATGTATTCCACGTCTCAATGTTAAGGAAGTACCATCCAGATCCAAACAGTGTGATTTATTGGCAAACAATCATAATCCAAGACAATGCAACATATGAAGAGGTACCTGTAGAGATCTTGGATTGAAAGGTACAAGTCCGACGCAACAAAGTTGTAGTGACCTAAACCCTCTATTAGAAGGTTCCTTAACTTATATTAATCTAAGATTAATTGATAGCATATGTCATTGTACATCTAACTATATAAATTGGAGATTATATTGATATATGGATTATTTTAATAATTAAAGTTATTATTTTGGGGTCCTAATGTAATTATTATCTTAATGGGATAATATTAGTTATTTTAGATTTGTCTTTCAATTCCATACGTACTAGGCTATGAGAATTGGATTTAGATTAGCTTTAGGGGAGAGAGAAAGGAAGTTGATAAATATCCTTCCCCTCTCATCCCTAGGCTCAAACATTGGATTCAAATCTGAGATTGAGAGAGAGAAAGGGTTTAGATCTGGAAAAAGAAACCCTAGTTCTTGTTGCAGTGCCAAAGGAAGAAATCAAAGAAAGAAGAAGGAAGAGAGGAAGAAAAGAAGAACATGGTGAGATCAGATCAGGTAAGTTAATTCTTGTTGTACAATCCTTTTATGAGTTCATGTGATCATATTCTGTTTATGGGTGTTCTTGAGTGTTTGCATTGTATTTTTATGATTTGATTGCATGAAAGCCTATGGATTAGAGACCAAAAGAATTGATTAAAATTGAATGGGGGATCAATGGGATGAAAATCCCGAGATCTGTAAATCCCCAAAACATCACTAGTTCGGTACCCGCCGATACACCGGTAAGGGTACCGACCAATGACTAAAAATAGTTTTAAAAAGGGCTTCGGCACCTACCGGTACAAAGGTAAGGGTACAAAAGTACCCCACAAACAAGTTACAGAAAATAGAACGTCAGTACCCGCTGATACACCGGCAGGGGTACCGACAGAGGCTTGAATATAGGCAAGATGGGGCACTCGGCACCCGCTGGTACACTGACAGGGGTACCGAAGTGGCACCCAGATTCACACAATGAGTAATAAATTGGGATTTTGATTAGGATTTGATGTGGGCTCGTACCATTGACCTTGTAATTGACCCTTAGGACTCAAGATTGACCATAGAACCTATCTTGGAGTTCCATAGTAGTTTGGTACCCATCAATCACATTGGACTTGATAGTAGAATTGAATTGATTTGGTAATCATTTATAAATTGTTGCATGCATGTTAGGTTGATGTAGATTGTTAAGGAAGCCATGGAGGTGGGAAATAAGGGTTTCCTATTTAGGGTGGACATTCTGACATCCTCCTTTATGCAAGTCACCAAGAAGTCTTGGTCCTTGCAGGTGTCCATGAAGATTCTGGAGTTCCTTTCTCTCCAAATGTGGTATATGGTAGCACATAAGCTCAGGCAGAGGATTCTATTTTTTAACCCACTTCCACAACAATTTTTTATACACCAATCAATCTCTTCATGCCAGGGGAGGGGATTTCTGCTAATTCCAGACAGCTTTAGAACTTGGATCCATATCCAAGCAGAAAACTTACAATCAAAGAAGAGGTGCACTGCAGATTCTATATCGATATTACAGAAAATGTAGCAAGCTTGGGATAAAATTCCCATTTTTTGAAGCTTATCGTTAGTAAGGAGCTTCTGTTTTAATGCCATCCAAGTAATAAACCTGTGTTTTGGGATAGCACCCTTGAACCAAATGAGAGGGGCCTAATTCACCTGTAAAGCATGTGGTCTACACACAATTCAAGTCTCTTTAGTTGTGAATTCACCTGCTTTAGATGGGAGCCATATGACTCTGTCCTTGGGGAGGTTATGTACTTTAATCAAGTTAAGAGGGTTCCACAAAGTCTGCAGATTAGGATCAGTACCAATTCTCCATTGACTGTTATTAAGCAATTTCTCCACCTTGTCATCAATTTTGAACCTTGCTCTATGTACCTGTCTTGGGGTAATCTGGTCAATTAATGGGATGTTAGGGTGCCACATATCCCACCAAATGTATGTTGACTTCCCATCAACAATTTGAGTGGAGCACAAGCGCTTTGCTTTGTCTCTGGTCTGAAGGATTTTCCTCCAAGACCAAGAACAGCTTGAAGGAGGTTTAGTAGACCAGATATTATAAGGTGGGCATAAACCCAATCCACCCACAGTGACTTTCTTCTGCTCAGGATGTGCCATACCAGTTTGTATATTGCAATTTGGTTCCAATGAACAACATTGGTCACACACAGTCCCCCTTCAGCTTTAGGAAGGCATATCTCAGACCATGCCACCTTACATATTTTTCTTTTTTGTTCATTTCCATCCCAAAGAAACCTGCCGCAAATTTGATTCAGATTTTTCAGGACCTTCTTAGGTAATATGAAATTGGAGTACCAGTGGATATGGATAGAGGAAGTAATGAATGAATCAATCAGTTGTATCATGCCGGCATAGCTCAGGGTCTTGAAGTTCCAGCTTTGTGCTTTGCAGTAAGTTCTCTTCAGTAACTCTCTACAGTCACTGATTTTCAGCCTGGATGAGATGAGGGGGACCCCAAGATATGTGATGGGCAGCATACCTTCACTAATTCCCCATAAGCTTATGAGTTGTTCTTTTACTTGAGTGCTGACAGCAGTAGTAAACATCTGAGACTTCCTGAAATTGATGGCTAGTCTATTGAAATTCTGGAAAGTATCAAGAGCAACTTTAAGGAATTGGGCAGAGACAAGGTCACCAGCAGCAAATAGAAAGAGATCATAAGCAAAGTTAATGTGGGTAATCCTTGGGTTCTCACACTTTGGGTGGAAATGGAATTCTTGAGTGCTCAACAGGTTTCTGATACAACAATTCAAATATTCCATGCAAATTGAGAATAAGTAAAGGGATAGGGGGTCCCCTTGTCTTAATCATTTTATCCCTTGGAAAAAACCTTGCATTGACCCATTCAAGGATGTTGAGTAAGAAGTAGATTCAATGAGTTCCGATATCCAATCTTAGAATGTTTGGGGAAAATTCCAAGCCTCAAGCATCATATCAATGGCATCCCATCTTATGTTGTCATATGCTTTCCTCAAATCAATCTTATATGTTGTTATAGGCTTTCCTTTATTTAGATGAAAATCATTTACCAGCTCATGAGTGAGATGAATGTTATCAGAAATGAGCCTGCCAGGCAAAAAAGCAGTCTGGTGCTCCCCAATCAACTCACCAAGAATAGGCTTAAGTCTATTGGCCAAAAGCTTAGCTAAACACTTGTATATGGTATTTACACAAGAGAGAGGCCTATAGTCCTCCACATCAGAAGGGTTAGGGCCCTTAGGCACCAGGGTGATGGAAGTGTGATTTACCTGTTTGAGCAGCTTGCCACTTTTGAAGAAATCACTAACAGCCCTACAAAAGTCTTGGCCAGTAATATCCTAGGTTACTTTGAAGAACTTAGGGGTATAGCCATCAGTACCAGGGGCTTCGTCATCCTTTAAACTGAATAGGCATGCCTTGATTTCACTGTTAGTGAAGCTCCTCATTAGATCAGTAATGTCACTGTCAGATATAACTTTGTTCACCATGGGGGCACAGCTAGGTAGGTGAGGTTCACCAAGTTTCCCCTTCTGATAAGCAATGAAAGCTTCAGCAATTTTAGCTTGGTCAAGAATATACCCATCATCCTCAGTTCTAAGGGATAGAACTTTATTCCTGGATATATGTGCTATCAGAGACTTGTAAAAAAACTTTGAGTTATTATCCCCCTCTTGCAGCCAAATTCATCTTGATTTTTGTCTAAGTTGAGACTCATTGGCTCTAAGGAGAGCACACTAAAGAGAGAATTTTTCAGATTCCTCTTTCTTCAGGTGACTCCCCAATTCAGCCATCATATCCACCTAAATTTTTATAAGTTCTTGGTCCTTTTGATTTTTCTTTGAATTTCAGAAAACTCCTCTTTAATCCGTTGCTTCAATATGATTTTAAGTCTTTTTAACTTAGAAACAAGTCTGAACATAGGGGTGCTAGTGACCTCACCAGCTCATGATTCTTGAACAATTTGTAGCAAACCAGGGTGGTTAACCCAGTGATTAAAGAATTTGAATGTGGTTTTTTCCTTTAGGAGCATCTTCCATCAATCTAATCAGGCATGGTGAATGATCTGAAATACCAGGGGGTAAGAATTCAGCTTCTGATGCTAAGAACTGCTGGAGCCAAGCATGGTTGACTAGTGCTCTATCCAGATTACATAAAATCCTCTCATTTGTCTGGCATCTGTCATTCCAAGTGCATTTATAGCCTTTAAATTTAAGATCATTCATCTCAAGGGCATCAATGCAGTCATTGAAGTCCGTACTTGCTTGGTTATTGATATTCCTTCTGCCAAATGTTTCAGTACTATACCTCACCACATTGAAATCTCCAACAATGGGCCAAGGGGAGTTGGATTGAATGCTTTTCAGGTCTCTCCACAACACTTTTCTTTCATTCACATCATTTGACCCATAAACGAAGCTAATCAAGGCAGTCTTGTTGGTAGCTTTGATCACCATGTTTCCATGTACCGCTTGATTTGTACAGAAAAGAGGCTCAAAAGCAACTTCCTCCTCTAATTGAAGTGGGGTAGTTAAGGTAAGCAACCCACCCAGGAGCAATGTAATTGCATATGTTATCAGCCTTTTTCTGTCTTACTTTTGTTTCTATAATAGCAAAAATGCTAGGAGAGTAGCAAGTAATCATGTTTCTTACCTCCCTCTGCTTGATGGGTCATTGAGGCCCCTAATTTTCCACCATACAATGTTTAACATTGGGAGGGTGAGCATATGGAAGACTCACGACCAAATATAGTGGAATCTGCTGCCTTTGCATCTTGGTCATTGCCATCTGGGGAGCTGTTGTCCAGGTCATTATCCATCTGAAGACACCCAAATCTGTTGGTGGAAGTAGATATAGTCATCTTAGTACCTAGTGTATTGACTACTA
Source organism: Pachysandra terminalis (assembly GCA_031762675.1). NCBI lineage: Eukaryota > Viridiplantae > Streptophyta > Magnoliopsida > Buxales > Buxaceae > Pachysandra > Pachysandra terminalis. Next base: position 8,148 of record JAUPMG010097091.1, read on the forward strand.
TTTTAGATACCTCACTTTCAGGAAGGTGAATCCCATCATCATTGGCTAGAGTATTCCTCATGGTCACACACAAATTATTGGTTTCACTGTTATCCTTGTGAGAGGGTTTAGTCTGTGAGATGTGCTCACCCTGGTTGTCATTATCATCAATTCTCAAAAAAATATCTCCCTGTTGTTGCTCCCTACTTGTGGTATGTGAGCTCCCATTTTCCTCACAGTTCTTCAAATCAGACTTCTCAGTACCTCCCTTTGAAGTTCAGTATGTTCTTGGTCCTGAAAAACTCTTCCAGTAGGAATCCATTTATGTTTCTGTTAAGCAGTGACTGAGCATGCCTTAGTCAGATGCCCAAAACATTTGCAATGTGTACAAACCAGGGGTTACCATGTATATTCTACATCAACTTGTACTAATTCTTCCATCAAGGGGTTACCTAAAGTATTAAGGGAGATGCTATTTGGGAGAGTTGAGTCAGTATCAATCTCCACACAGATCTTAGTAAAGTTCATCAAGGAACAATTTTTGGTGGCTCTATCAATATCAAGGGGTTGCCCTATTGCACTAGCAATATAACTAAGCCTCTCAGGAGTCCAGAATTCAGGGGGGATGTTAAAGAGTTTAACCCAAACTGGAACAGTATTCAAACTCTCTTTCAGTAATGGTATCTTAGGTCTTCACTCTCTGAGCACCAGCAACCTCCCTGGAAAAGGCCAAGGTCCAGCAGCTAGGACCTTAACCCTTACTTCCAAAATCCATTGTTATTTGCTATTACTTCCACAACACCATGTTTACCCCAAAGTCTTTGGGCAAAGGAGTTTACCACTTGTAAAGGTAACCGTTTGTCTAGAAAATGCCCAATCAGTGTTCCTTCCCATAAAGCAATGTCAGCTTGGATGACTTCCATGGGTGGGCTAACAATGACTCTGCCATCTTTGAGGGATGGGGGAAACAATTCTAGCAGTTGATGGGGCTGATGAGCAGCCTGAGAGAACAGGCTAGACCATGCCTTTGGTGAAGGAACAATAGGAGCAGCAGACAGAGCAATACCTGATCCAATAGCAGAGTCGGAGGGAGTCAAACCTGGAACAGAGCACCCAGCAGCAGTAGTAGCTCGAGGAGACAATGCATGCGCAGCAGTAGGCGGACAGGCTAAGACAGGGGGAGAAAGCCTTGCAGACGGCATTGTACCAGCACCTAAGGAGGCTGGGGACAGTCCCAAAACGGGAAAATGAACAGGCGAGGCCAGAAAGTCTGCGGGGGAGGGGGGATGGGAAATACAGGGAAAAGGGCGGGAAAAAAAAGGGTTTGAAGCAGAGTCAGGAAGGTCTGACAAAGAACCCGACCCGAAAGAAGGAAAACTATATGGGGAAGGGGAGAGAACACCAGTCTGGCCCGCCAAAGAGGCACCGACCAACAACAACAGGAGGGGGAGGCAACGTTGGGGAGGGACTGGAGGGAGAGCTCCCTAGGAAGTGAAGGTCAATAGCAGAAGACAAAACATGACCCAAGGAAGAATGAGAGGAGAGTCAGTAGGAGAGGACAGAGGAGAAGGGATGGAAGGGGATGAAATAGAGTTCACCGAGAGGCAAGGATCAACAACAGATGAAACGAGGCCCGTGAAAAGAGGAGAGGAGGGGGGGCCACAAGAGAAGAGACAGAGGGATGGATGGTAGGGGCAAGAGTAGAAGGCTTGGACAATTGCGGGACAGAAAAACAGAGGGGAGGAGAGGGGGGATAGAGGAGGGCACAAGGGGCAGGGTGGAGTGAGCAGCCCTAGTAAGAGGTTTAGAAGAGGAAACAGAGAACATAGAGGCACTAGGGGGACAAGTGGGAGGGTTTACGAGCCTTCCTCCCCATGGGGGGAGGGTAGACAGAAAAAAAACAGCAAGAGAGCAAGGAGGAGGAGAACAATAGAGAATGGGTAATCAAACAAGGATTAGACAAGTATCAAAGAAGCATGCCAGAGAGAAAGAAGCATGCTGGTATCTAGATTAGGGATTTGAGAACTTTGAATTGTAATGGGTTAGTTAGTTTTCATTCTTTTAAGGCCATGACTCAGCTAAAGTCGTAGACTATTTTATTGGACTATTTATGTTTTTATTTAGCTTCCGCATATTCTGATTAATAAAGGTAAGTTTTTACTTTTATTTTCTTGTTAGTATTGGTATGGCAATCCGCACTTCAGCAATGGAACCCGAAGGTTGCACTTCGAGATTCGTGCAGTTTCGCATAGGGAATCGTGTTACGGATTTGGCGGTGTGACAAATTGGTATCAGAGCGAAGCTTAAGGTTCTACCTAGCTAACCTTAGATTACAGTTGGCCTATCATAACACAAGTTCAGAATCAAGGATGTTAAAAGAAGTCTAGGACCAAGGTATCACATAGAAATCTGAAGTTAGGACAACAGAACATAGAAATACACCTAGGAATTGTGTGCTGTTTGATAACATGCTTGATTGTTTTAACAACCTAAAAACTTTAAAACATTAAACTAAGGTTAAAAAGGTAATTTAATAAATCCTAATTAAACATAACATAAATATTAAGTAATTAAGACTCAAGATACATAATTGGACTAAATCATATAATTAGCCTACCTAATAAATTATAATTAAGAAACAAATAAGGTAAGGAAGGTAATTTGAACCCCTAAGTTAACTTGAACACATAAGCTAATTCGAACTTTTAAGTTATTAAAATGCTATAAGCTAATATGATCTTTTAAGTTTAATTGAACTTAATAAGCTTAGTAATGAATTAATGGCTTAATTAATACCTTAAGGACTTATAAGTAACTTAACTAATTAAGTCAAAGGCCAACAATTTTGTGTTCAACAATTCCCTTTAACTTAAATCACTAATCCTAACTTAATTAGCAGTAGGAAAACTACTACTTTCTAAAAACAGTTCTAATACAAGTAAAACACTTAAGATAAGATCTAATAAACTTATATAAGCAACCTAATCTCATTAATCAAGATAATTTTTGTAAGAAACTAAGGAAGAACTAGACAAAATCTAGAAACCTAGCAATAGTGAAGAATCAAGAAAAGAGAAGATCTAAGCCTAAGGACAAAATCTGCAGAAAATCAAAAGTGAGTTTTCCTTCAATATCTTGTGTATTTACTTCTAACTTAATATTATGCCATGGTGGATTTTTATTGAATTATATGAACACCTTTCCCATGCTAAGATAATGAAACTTTAAGATAAAGATTCAATAAGTTGTGAATCGATCTATTCTGTGCTGATGTTCTTGAATATTGAAGAACAAGTTCTTGATATCTGTCAGTTATGTTTATCGATTGAGAAAACTATTCTAAGATTTTACTTTATTTTATTTTATATTTCTATAAGATCCCTCTTTGAGTTAAGATTCTAACAAAACATGTTTGAACCGATTAATTGAGAATTGACTAAGTTATGATTTATTTTCTGACCATGTGTCAATACCAGAAACCCAGAAATTTGTCAAAAAGTGTGTTCATCGATTAAAGAACCTATCCTAATAATTTTATATATTTTATTTGATATTTTCACTAGATCCCTATTGGAATTAAGATTCCAAAATTACAAGTTTCGAGTGATTTCATTGAGTATTAAACGAGATATGATTTATTTTCTAAACTTGAATAAAAACCCAAAAACCCAGATTTTTGCTGTTTTGCCTAGCGGCAACCAAGCAGCACACCGCTTGCTCACCACTAACCCCTGTTGTGAATATTATTGTTTTTAAACCTTATCTAAACCTAATAGACTATTGAAACACCTCCCTAAACCTAATCTAAGTATTTTTAACCTGATTTATAGACCTGTAATATCTTTGTACTGATTTTATGCTTTGAACAATTGAATCCTTTTCTACTATTTTACTGAATGTTGATATAGACATAATTTCCTATAAACTTAAGAGTTGATGTACTTTTAGCTTTAAAACCCTTAAATACAATTGCCACACATCTGTTTTACTGTTTACAATCTATATTACTATTATATGTACTGTTTTGTGACTGTTTGCTGAATTGAACCTAGGAACTAGAATATGATTGTTTGCCTTTATAATATGTCGTAGATGCTAAATACTTATATATATATATATATATATATATATAACATATTTAACTTGTTTATATTTTATTTCTAATAATGAATATTAAAAGCTTTATATCATGGGATTGTGCTCATGTGTTTGCCGATGTGAATATATGCTTATGTTATTTTTTAGTTTTTGACTGTGATTGTGATTG